>OY728143.1:1425157663-1425299630 GCA_963277665.1 Viscum album | reverse complement strand
ATTAATGTAAATAAACATTATCACTAGATCATAATTCTTTAACCCAACAATCACAACATTCGACATGTTTCATTCACTAGTTTAACGTCAATTTGATACCAAGAAAACCATTATGTTTGACCATACCTATATTACTTCCATTATAGTATCTTATCCCCATGTTCCATATACACCATCTAATTAATAAAAAAAATTATTATATTTTTGAAGACCTGAACAATACTCAATGTTGCAGGGTATAACCTTATGTCTTGGATCTGGTATCATCTCATCACTTGAGGATATACCACATAACTCAATTAGGGGGATGTCCAAGAGGGATGGGGTGTCCATGATGGGGGTTCTAGAGGGAGGGGGTATCTAGGAGGGGTGTGTCCAGGAGGGAGGGGGTGTTTATGGGGGTGTCCAGGAGAGAGGGGGTTGTCCAGGAGGGGGTTTCTAGGAGGGAGGTGGTGTCCTTGAGGGGGTGTCCTGGAGGGAGGGGGTGTCCAAGAGGGTGTCTAAGAGGGAGGGGGTGTCCAGGATAGGGTGATCATAATGGAGGGGGTATCCAAGATGGGGGTGTCCAGGTGGGGGTGTCTAAGAGGGGGGTCTATCCAAGAAGGAGTGGGGTCTGCCCAGGGGGGCTATCCCGGGGGAGTGGAGGGGGGATTTTCAAGGGGGTGGGGTTGTAGGGGGAGTGGGGGGCTTTGTAGTGGGTGGGATACTACAAGGGTAGTGGGGGTATTTGCATGGGGGCGGGTGGAGTGCTTTTTTATGAAATGGGAAGGCCTATAGCCATGGTTTCAAACAGTGGCTATAAACCCTACATGGCTTTAGATTCTGTCATAGTTTAAAACTATGGTTATAGGTCTTTAGCTACGGTTTGGACCGTGGATATAGGTCTTTAGCCATGGTTTTAATCATGGCAATAGGGATTTATCCACAGTTTGAAATTGTGGCTATAGGCCTTGCCCTATAGCCATGTTAATTCCAAACATAGATCATTAAATCGTGTTTATAACCTAAAGCCATGGTTTTTGGGCTTATAGCCATGGTTCCAAACTGTGGATATAGCCAAAATTTCTTGTTGTTAATTCTTTTTTTCTAGATCTGAGACATAACATACCTACACTACTTGTGATTATTTTAAAAATATTTCGTCCTTATACACATCTGCATTGAAATTAACTTTCATAAATCCCACTTCATCAACTTTCACTACACTCCTGTTTTCAATCCATTTTCAATAGAAAATCATAACTTTAAATATTGTATAATAAAACTTGTATATCTGTTTCATGATAATGAAATATTAAATATTCAAAAAAATGGATTTATGTCCTTGTAAATGGATATGTGCATCACTTATTCCATAATCATTTCTCCATTTTTTTCATTTTAATATGTTTATCTTAGTCCTCTGTGTAGAATGTATAATCATTAATTAAAAAACCAAGTAAGATATAAAATTTATATTTAGTCCTCTGTATATCCATCTAATTTGTTTAAAAATTGAATTCAATTTTTAGATAACTCCTTATAAAATTGACCTCATATTTAACTTATAAATTATTGATTATGTGTATTTGATATGTATCCATTCATCCCATGATGGATTCAAATATCCAAGAATTACTTTTTGGGATTCAGCATATGGAGAAACCTCTCCACTATTATATAAAATTTAAGGGTGACCTTCCTCCCACTCTACAATAGTAACTGTAACAAAATCTATTTTTGAAATCCCTTCACCAATAAGGAATCTATTTTTATGAGGCTTTGGGAGACCGATGATATCAAAATTTGATAGGTAATCGGTATATAATTCAGTATATTCTTAAAATAAATATTTCATTATTCAATAAAACCTTCAATATGACATTGATTCTTGATGTACCCTTTCAAAATATTCATATATCATTCAATGGGGTACACCCATCTATAATGGATTGGACCAGATAGTTTAACCCTTATAATCAAGTGAACCATTAGTTGGACCATTATATCAAAGAATAATTGTGGTAAGGACATCTCTAATTCATAAAATATGACTCAAATCCCCTTATTTGTGATTGGAAATTTTTTGGGTCTATAACTTTACTATTAGGTCAGATAGGGTAATGGTATATGGTCTAAATGTGGGTGAATATAGCAGAATAAAAAATAAATCAAAAAATAATTATGTAAATTAATTATCAAGTTTAATTATTATAAATAATTAGAAACATACATAAAGAAATAAAAATGGGTATTTTTATACTGTTTTTGTCCAAAGTTGATGTAGTCCATTCTTATACATCTCTACTCAATGAGAGATACATGTTCACTACCTGATTTTTTACGGGAAACCATAACCTGATTACATGATCCTTTTCTAGTAGAGGGATAACCATGATACACTGACTTTTGTATGGGGAGCCACAAACCAATTACAACCTGAATTTATATATTATGAGTCACAACCCAAATGGTCTTAACTTTATAATAGTATAGTCACAACCCAAAGAAAGAGAATAAGAATAATGATTTTGTGTGTGAAAGCATAAATAAAAAATAGAGTATGTGTGTGAAAGATTGGAAGTAGTGTTACAGACTTAGAAACCAGAATGAAGTAGAATATGAACAGTGAAACAACATGTACTAGTTCTCAAGAAATGTGGATATATCATCAAGGAATTAGTGGTCATAGAATATTTTGTTCATCTTAAGATATTTTCCAGATGATGAAATAGAGTATCGCATGAGACTTTGGGTTGGGAAGCACTTAAAAAGTTTATATATTTTTCTCTTGGGAAAACAAAGTGTATATGATATTATCTTGAGTATTTAATTCCTTTAAAGGCTTCTCTAAAACCTTTTAAATAGATATCTTCAATGATTAATAAATACATTCTATAGGTAAAACAATTCAAAATTATTTATGAGAGAGACCATAAATCTACATAAAAATCATAATAATAATCATTTATATTCAAAACTTAAATAATAATTAAAAATAATTTGAATAACTCATTAAATCATTCAAATAGTTTCCATAATAATAGGTTAAACATAATTTCAAATAAAAAAATCAAAGTAAATTAATTCAATTAATATTGAAATCATAACTATTAATAAAAACATTAGAATACAATCTTCTACCATTTATTTGCATTATCAAAGGTCTACTAGTGAAAATCTACTGTCGTGGATCTACCATCATAGGTAGGGCATCTACCATTGATATTGTTGGTGGTGATTTATTGTTGGGTTTGTAACAGTGATCTATTGTTGGTTTTTATAGATGTAACATGGCTTAAAACTTTCAATCTACCCTTGGAATATAACTTTCAATCTACTATTGGAATAAAAGAGGTGATCTACCATTGTAGTTTAAGGAGATCCATCTTTGATGTGAAATAGTTATCTACCATTGGGTTTGGAAATCGATCATTGGAGAAAATGAAATACCATTGGAAAGAAAGTGATATTTATCATTAGTTATATATTGATATTTAATATCTACCATTAGTTATATATTGACATTTAAGATCTATTTTTAGTTATATATTGATCTACGGTTGATCACAATGTCATCTACCATTGGACTCAAAGTCATTTATCGTTGGCTAAAAAAATAGAGGATGGAGATCTAGGGGTGATTCTATTGAAGAATAAACGATGAATGGAAGGATATACTAACTATGTTAAGGTGGATATTCAGTCATGGTAGAAACTAGCTGGAGGAGCTTTGAAGATGAAAGAGATGATGAATAGTATATTGTCTTATGAACAAATTGGACACTCAAAATTCAGAGAATTTTTAATCCATCTAAATGATATAATTATAAGTATTTCCATAAGTCTTAAATTAATATAATTTCTATATATTTTAAATGAATCAATAATATCTTTAATCTGAAAACTATAATAAGATATATGATCAAAAAACAATGAAAACATGATTTAAAACCTTTAGAAACAATTACAGCACTTAGGCCTTTTTCTATGGAACCCAAATGAAATTTTTATATTTTAATGTAGTTTAATTAAATATACAAAATCATTTTATATTTATAACAAAACAAACCTTTAGTGAATCCAATTTGTATTGAATTAGATATCTAAGAAACAAAAAAAATAGTTTGAATTCTATAAAATCCAGAATTCAAAACTGTTGCAAGATCTATGTACATTTTGTGAACCACTTAAATAATAAATTCATAGTTCCATTTGTTTTAATTAAATGTAGATAAATGTGTTCGATTTATAAAAGAATAATATTAATAATAATACAATCAGTATATCTAATGTTATAATTGAAAAATTTAAGAAAAATATAAATCATTTTAAACTAAAAATAATTCTTAAAACCAAAATCATGTATCATGATCGGATCAAAATGAGAACATGCTAGAGATATAATTAGAATTCTTCATAGTTGAATAAAATTAATATTTATATATATATCTTATCTTTCATATGAAGCATTAATTATAAAATTCTTATCTACAGATCATGTTATAATAAAAATATAGAGATGTTGTAAAAATATTTTTTCACATAAAATAATATGAGGGTTTTGGATTATTAAAAACATAAACTAAATTTTAATGAAACAAAAAAAAATACATGCATCCACATGAACAAAATTTTATTACCTATGGATTTTAGAAATAAGTATAATTTGGTTAATGTATTTCATACATTTTAGCCAAAATGCAATGTAAAAAGATGGGCATAAAATCTTGCATCAAAACGTGACAGACGTTTTATTTTAGACCCTGGAACTTCAAATTAGTCATTAACAAGAAATTCTTGATATTTGATGAATAACCATCTAGAACATTTACACCATTAATGAAATTTTAAAATTTTAATTTTTCTTATATGGATAGAGTGTAGACTGCTGGAAGAAGAAAATTCCTCCTTTCATCCATTATCAATTCCAACTCTTCTCTTATCCCCATGTCAATCATGTCCAACCTATCCTTGATTCCATATTTTATTTTGTCATGAAAATTAAGTAATTTTCTAATAACACTTTAAAATAAATATTTTTCTACATTCATGACATCAAAAAAATTTCTGACGTACAAACATTTCCAGTATGGTAATGCAATGAAAATTAATCTCTTGTTCCATCCTGATTTCATAATGTTTTACAAAATAGTTTTATCAAAAACAGTGTCAATATATTTTACTTTATTGAATAGTTGATCACCCATTAGTGTAGGCCATGTTGAACCTTTCTTTGTATACCCATAAAATGACATCATCCATGATGGGTATTTATGTTATCGTGGTACAAATTTGTGATGTCCTAAAAGAAAAGTCTTTGAGGAATGTTTTAATTTAACTGATTGTGTGGATTCTTCAGAAATGGGATACCCCAACATTCCTTTAAGGTTATAGGCTGAAAATTTTTGATAAGTAGTAAATTCATTTATTATATTATACAACATGGATCCCAATGTGAAATCTTCACTCCTATTAGCATCATACAATGTGACACTTATATCCCACATAATTTTCAGACCTTCGATCTATAGAGATAAATAGACATCAATATAATTATTGGATTTTTTTCTTGATTCAACCACATAAAACATAATGTATTTTAAATTTATGTGTAAAAATAGTGGAATATGATAATTTTATAACATAACTGGCCATGTACTATGAGTACTAATATGCAGAAAAAAAGGATTTATTCCATCTATAGATAATTCAATGTAGAGGTTTCTTATCTCATTTCCAAATTTAGGATGCTCATAATAAATTTTATTCCATTGAGGAGAGTATACTGGGTGACATAGTTTTCCATATTTAATTATTATATATGTGTTCTGTATAAATTGTCTAGTTGTTTCCTGACATCAATATAGTCATCTAAACTATAGATTGATAGGAAAGTACCATACAAATTTGGAAGTACTTGATTCATCATCATTGTATTGATTCACACCACACTTAGGCATTTTCTAATATATTCATAGTCCTTGAAAAAAAATGTGCAACCCTTTGGGTAGACATGTATTTTTTCAAATATCATGCATGTTCAATGTAGTATCTTTCTAGTGTTATATTTTTGACAAGGAAACTTATTTTCTTATGGTATCATAAAATACAGGAGATCAAGTAGTTATGTAAAGATGACATTGCTCCATCTGTTACTAGATTTAAAATTATATAACTTCAATACAGTTTAAAATGTTGTATATTTAGTACAACTTGTATAGAATGGTCTCTTAGATAACCTATTTAAATTATGAAACAACTATGGAAATTCATGAAGTTTATATTAAATTTCCATTTTCATTACTTTCATTTGATCTTGATCATCATTTGCACTGGTATTCATATCAAATGATCCATAAATCATATCATCATATTAATCAGTATGTACCTTCAGTTTCTCCCCATGGTTTTTCTAACACTTATAGCTCTGTTCTATTCTATGATAAATAAAATTATCTTCGAACTCTTCTGAACTAATTTTTCTTGAATAAAAACAATGTAAACACTCACAAAGGATTTAAGAAGAGTCGTATGCATTATCCATTGATAACTTAATGAACTCTTTAACTCCATCCTCATATTATTTTGTGATATGATTACCACCCATCCATTTTCTATTCACATCAATCCTATTAGGATCATAAAATATTCATTTTGTGAAAAAAAATACATGTAAGGTATTCATAATCAAAGGATAAAATTATAGATACTTCTAATAAAGGGAAACCAAAATTTGAATGTTATTGGTGATGATTCTTAACAAGCTATCATTATACACAAGGGTGACATGAAAGGAAGTAGCCTGGGGTAAACATGTGGTTGTTCATCCGGGTTCTTGATTGGTTTCTTTGTGGGAAAAAAAGACTGTTATTTTAGGATGGTTTATATAACTTTTCAAGGTGGGAGTCCAATAAGAGGGAGGAGTTTATGTTTATTCATTTCTTCACTTGGTACATGGTGAACCATGTGGTGTTTTAGTGATAGTGTTCTTATGAAATAAAGTTGCTTATATTTTACCAAATGATGAAAAATCAACTTCAACATAAGATGAAGAAGTGTCCTAGTGGGATCTGCAGAAATCCTCATCTTAGACTAATGATTGAAGTATAATACCAGATACCTAGGATCACCTGAAAACAAAACTCAACATCAGTGGAACCAAAAAAGAGAATCAACTCCAGAAAAATGTTATAGTGGAAACTGGGAGTGTAGTTTAAATAAGATAGAAGAAGATATGGATGTTTTGAATAGGGTAGGTAGGAGATGTAACTATTATGAGTGAACAGTGCGAACAATATGGTCCTCTATTAGGGTTCTATTTAAATGATTATAAAGGTTTTATCAATGCTTTTTAAAATTGTTGATAAAGACCCATATTTATAATCGTTAAAATAGAAAGTGTTGGTAAAACTACTCTTTATCAGTGAAACCACATAGGAGTGATAAAGATGGGTCATTATTAATGATTTCTCTTTTAATGCTAACAAAACCTATATTTATCAGTGCTCTTTGGAAATCGCTTATAAAAACTATAGAAAATAAATTTAGAAATATTACGCAAATATATATTAAAAATGAATAAATAATAAAAAAGGTACAAATCAATTGACATTAATAATTAATAGATAATATTAAATGAATAAATTTTATAAATGAGTGAAATTTAATAATTAAAAATGAATAGACTCCAAAAATATTAAAAAAATTAATAAGTTTTATTAATTATATAAATTATTAAAAAATTAAAATTGAATATATATTAAAAGGAAATGAATACGTATTAAATATTTACATTACAACCATATTAAAAACCTTAAATGTTAATGAATAAATATATATAAATAAATATTAAAAATGAATAAATTTCTAAAATATCAAAACAATAAATATTAAAACTGAATAAATTATAAATAAAAGTAAAAAATAAGTAAGAGTATTAGTGAATAATTAATACTGAATAACATTAAATAAATAAATATAAAAAGGATTAAAATTTAATAATTAAAAAATAATATACTACATAAATATTACAAAAATAAACAAGGTTTATTAATTATATATATAATTGGAAAAAATAAAAATGATTATATGTCAAAATTAAAATGAATACATATTATTTATTTAAATAAATTAAAAACATTAAATGTTGATGAATGAACATGTGTAAATAAATATTAAAAATGGATAAAAATACAAAAAATTTAAACAATTAAAAATTAAAAATGAATAAATTAAAAAAAAATATCAAAAAAACAATTAAGATTATTAATGAATTAATAATATTAAAATTTAATAAATTAAAAAATATTAAAAAGTAATAAATTATATGTATTGAATAAAAATATAAAATATGAATAAAATTTACTAATTTGAACCATAATATATACTAAGTATATTATTATAATAAATATAATTCTAAAATGTATACAAAAAATTGAAAAAAAGACATAAATATTATGTGAGTGTTCTATATAAAAATGCATTAATTATGTATATGTATGAGTGAAATTAATGTAACACATGTTTGATATATATTAAAATGAAATAAATGACATTTAATTATACATCCATTACTTAATACAATTATTAAATATTTTTAATTAATATTAATTTTTAAATATAAACAATTTTTCACTAAATATTTGACTTATTTTATATAAATATACAAATTTTGTATTATATAAATCATATTTAAGAAAATAATATATATATATATATATATATTTATATTTATATATTAAAAATACTAAATATATTAATGAATAATTATGTATAAAAACATTAAAAAAAATAAATTACAAAAAATATTAAAAGAATAAATATTTATAATTTATATATCATAAAAAAATCCAGAAAACACTTAAATTTATTAATTAATAAATGGTATTAAATTAATGAATTTGAAAAATGAGTGAAATTTAATTAAAAGAAGAATGCATTGAAAAAAAATATTAAAAATGTGTGAGATATTAATTATATAAATTTTTAAAAAATAAAATTGAATATATATTTAAATCAAAATGATTATATATTAATTATAAAAATTAAACTATATTTAAATTATTAAATTTTAATCAATTCATATAATAAACATTAAAAATTAATAAAATTAAAAAATATTAAAGAAATAAAAAATAAAAATGAATAATTTTCAATAATATTAGAAAAATTATTAATGAAATAATTATTTTCAAAAATAATTGAATTTAATATATATATATATATATTAAATTCTAATAAATAGTACATATTAAATGTAAATATAGAAAATTAATAACATATAATAATTTAAAACATGTTATATTAAATATTAAATATTAATAAATAAAAATATAAAATGATAATATTATCAATTAATATTATTTTTATATGTTTGTATCTCTAAAATTGAATTAATTTCATATATGTATATGTGTGAAGTTATTATATGACATATTAAGTGTAACTTATTTAGTATATTTTTTAATTAATAATTAAATATTTATTATTTGATATATATATGTGTGTGTGTGTGTGTCAAATTGAACAATCAAATAACATTGATAAAACAAAATTTCTTAATTAGTAAATGTTTTAAAATTAATATTAAATATTTTTAATTAAATTAATAAACATTTTTTAACTAAATATATGACATCTAAATTTATATGATTTATAATAAATATTTCATATTAAATAAATAATATATATGATATATATATATTATTTTATTTTATTTGGAATTTTTAACTAAATATCTTATATATCAGGTGAAAATGTATATTTAGTCATATATAAATAATATTTAATAAAATATTTGATTTTTTTATCAATATAAATTTTTTAATATATTAATACATGATTATAAATTATATAATTTTTTTAATGGAATATACCCTTTATTGGAGATTAAAAAAGGCATTGATAATGTCATGAACCAAGTAGGGATGTCATCCAACCCAACACCAGACCCGACCTATGAGATGGCTCGAATGGCATTCTCAATCCCCACGGGTTGGCAACTAATGTCTGAGTATCAACAATACACTTTTGTGAGTGAGTCCACCCATGATAAACAACTATAAGCATTCCTAAAGAATAAAACATTTCACCAAGATCAGTATCCATAACCAAAAGAGGTACAACAATTTCAAGTTACACATTTTACAATATTAACCAAAAACCAAAATAGACCAAAATACTAAAACGGGGAGAAGTACCAAGTACAAAACTCAACCTCCATGCACCAAGATGGATAACACCTTCATTCCACCTCCACATCCACCTGCAAGAAGAGATATACTAGCAATAAGATCCACCATCACCACCATGACACATCTTGACTTTACCTGGATCAAACACAACATGATCTATATACACCCAAGGTTGTTTATAGGGTGTGAGAAAAATCCCAGTAGGGTGCCATCCAAAAGTGATTCCATGCCATAACATTATAAGACTAATTAACATGAAAGTGTTAAAGAAAAATAGATTGGAAACATCTCTAATGAAATATTTTAAGGAAAAGATTTTCAAAAGAAGATTTCTTTGAAATTAAAATGAAAGTAAAGTCCATTGTATACCGATGGTAAGCACCATATCATAAGAGATCACCACGGGTAATCTCTAAAGGCTCTAACACAAGTGGGACCCTAGAAAAAACATGTCTTGATGAATCATGGTATAGAAACCATAACCCACAACATCCTCATGCACGGGCCACTAGATAGGAATCTATCCAAAGTTCTAGTGGTCTCCAATTATCAACATAGTTTAGTTAGTGTTGTAGAATCAATCATGCTAGAATAAACTGGGCCTCATCTTCACCGATCTAACTAGTGTACTAGTCTTAGTCTTCCAACCTAGATACCTAGGATTACCTTTGTGTTCAATTTATTTTCTCATGTCACACAAACCAATTTCTTCATATGAACATACATCTAACAATAAAAACACAAAAAGAAAGTGTAACGACCCGAAATTTTGAATAAATTTTGTTTCCTACCATTGTGTGTTATTTTTTTATACTCAACAAAACTATTTCATTTAATAAATGAGTATAATTAAAATAAGATCGTTGGGTTTTGAATGTTATATGACTGTTGGTCAATAAGACCGTTGGAAACTAAATGTTGTGATTATTGTCTATAAATACAAGTGATCTTGATTAATTAATATAGAAAGAATATTCGATGGCCACATCCAGTAGTCTCGGGCCGATCGAAGACCATCTGACAGAACTCGGGAAAGAGGTAGCACCTTTGGGCTTTTCTCTGGACCAAAACCAAGTTGAACTTCATCGTGTGAAGATGGAACAGAATCACCTTCACAAGAAGTTCATGCTGATAGAAATCACTACTCAAGAAATGTTGGCTAAGCTGCCCCAAGATTTTATCACCCTAGCACACCTCACTCTTAGGTCCTATGCTGGTGTTATAAGGGGCTATATAACGAGACCGTAATTTCCTTGTGTAATCCTTTGATTTAAATAAAAATTCTAATTTTTTCTTATGATGAAGTTTGTGAATTTTCAAATGTCTGGATAAATATAGTATGCATATTATTGATGAATTTTAGAAAAAGGATATTTTAAAAATATTTATGTAAACCTTAAATAATTAATAATATGTAATGATTTTCAAAAAATGGTCTTATACAGTTATGTTTAGTAAAAAATTTAGAGTCTAATAAGATCAACTTAATTTTTTATGAATAGTAAATTATGAATAGTGATTTTATGCTTATGATTAGTAATTTGACCAAATGGATTAAGTAACTTCACTTAAGAAAGTATTAATACAGTTTAGGCACCTTGATTAAGTAATGTGATTCAATAACATAGGTAAATAACTGTTTCAGAAATTATTGGTTAAGTATTAGTTCTTTCGGGTGAATAGTGTTTTTTATTTAAAAAATTAAATTAAAAATATTTAGAAAATTATTTTCATAAAATAGAGTTCATTTTTGAAATCAGAGCATCGATATTTGGTTAAGGTGAATTTTTGGCATTTTTCTGAAATAGTAGAATTTTCAGTGAATAGTGTTTTTTTTTTTAAATTAAATTAAAAATATTTAGAAAATTATTTTCATAAAATGGAGTTCATTTTTGAAATCATATCATCGATATTTGGTTAAGGTGAAATTTTGGGATTTTTCTGAGAAAGTTGAATTTTCAGTGAATAGTGAAAATACAGTTTTTGAGTTTCGGGTGTTTAATGACATCATTAAGGATGTAATAATTATGAAATAATTCTGGTCGAATTATGAATAGTAATATAAGGTATGAGTTGTCCCAAGTGGCCAATACCATGGGCAAGCCCATGGTTTTTCCAATACCACCGATGAGGTGTCCCTTGGCAATTAATGCATTGTCCCCTCACTTCTCCTATAAATACCAAGTCTTTCCCTCATTCATTTCATTTCAAAATCCTCCCCAATTTTGTTCTGGTCTCTTTACCTCCCAAGTAGTCCTCCAAAGGTTCCCTCAAGCCTCCCAATGTCCCATCCTTCATGCTTTTGAAGTTACTCTTCAAGGTAAGGGATCCTACCTCTCTCTTTCTTTTTAAGTACTCTCTTTTGTGTCATTTCATTTAAGCTCCATGTTCTTATGTTGTAGGATGTTCTTTTATATTCCTCTTAATTCCATTTTCATGTTTATATGATGAGATAACCCCTATTAATCTCATAATTTCATTTTATAAAGGTTTAAGTGGCGCTGTTAGGCTCCCGAATTTTTGTAAGGGATTCTTTCACTCTTCACATTTTCAAAGTTCTACTTTCATGTCAAGTCTTTCAAGTTCCTTTTTTTCATGTTGGGGTATGATCTCTATATTCATCATACTTTCCTTTTAGTTTCACATGATCAGATACCCTATTTAATCTCATCAATTCATTTTTTTTAAGTTTTAAGTGACGTTGTTAGGCTGCTGGATTTTTCATAAAAGAAATCTTATTTTTGTCTTCCTTTCAAGTTTTTCATTTCATATGGTATGTCCTTCAAATTTCAGTACCATGTTCTTATATCCTTTATATTATGTCCCTCTACTATTTATGGATCATTTATGAGTGGGTGACCCATGTTTCCTCTCTTTTCAATGTTTTCTAAAAACCTGCAACATAGTCGTTATGCTACCAAATTTTCGTCTCAAAATGTCTCTCTCTTTTTCCCAAATTCTTTTATATTTTTAAGTGAATACTCAAAACTATTTATTCTACAAGGGTATCACATATATATCAAAATTTTCTATTTTAAATTCTGTTATTTATATACATAAGACATGCTTCCCTTTTTTCGTGGGTTTAAAGTGACATAAATATCATGTCTTTAAAGCAGTTTTTAAAATGTTATGACTATGAAATGAAACCCATTTCATTTATGATATATGGGTTATTTATGAAATGATTGATGATGATATATGTGGCTCACATGATAATAAATAAAAATTAAGGGTGCGCCCTGATAGCACTCCAATGCATTTGGTAAAGACTTAATCTCTAGAGATGACCATTTTAATGATACCTTGGTGAATAACCTTGGTAATTCTTTAATGACACCTTGGGGATGGACCTTGGTGATACGGAAATGATTGTCTAAGTTAAATGTTGTAGCCACATATTCATGTTATGAAACATGTTATTTTTATTATGATATGCCTCATGATCTCTTTCTCATGCCTTAAAGTTATTTATCATGACTTTATTGATGTATCTCAAGTTCACATGTAAAATGTTTCTCTTATTTCCCTTATTAGGCCTTCTTCTCACCCTTTCCTTTGATGTATGCTCCCAGGTTATGATATGCTGTAATGAACATAGGATGAACAATTAATAAGCCTTACAAGTGG
The DNA here is from genome assembly GCA_963277665.1 of Viscum album. NCBI lineage: Eukaryota > Viridiplantae > Streptophyta > Magnoliopsida > Santalales > Viscaceae > Viscum > Viscum album. The sequence goes on along the minus strand of OY728143.1, from coordinate 1,425,285,825 downwards.
TTTAGAAGAATGCTTTATGTTGTTCTCATGTTTTATGTTCCTGATTTCCAAGACACTAGACTTTAAAGATCCTCTGTTTGTAAAATGTAATGAAATTTTATGTAATAAAAAGGCGGGATGCTATAGTTGGTATCAAAGGAAGGTTTAGTTATTTATGGAAATTAGGATATGAAAACTTTAGGAAGAACCCTATAGAAAAATTTCAATATAGGAAATATTCCTGGTATTTTGGTGAGTATTGAGTAAGTGGTTTATCAAGCAAATACATCCTTGTCTGGATACGAGCAGGTAGAGGTGGCTCTAGCATAGATGTACATAGGGGTAAAATCGAAAAACACTGCTTTGAGCTAGACTCGAACGGGAACTGGTACATGACAACGGGACTTGCTGCACTCTTGGTTACGACACTCCCGGGGGATATGTTTGGTTAATCGCAATCTTTTTATGAATCATTATGAAAGAATTATAGAAAAATGTAATTTGTCTAAGAATGAAGTTTTAAGACATAAAATCCTTTTTAGTTAAAAGATTCATAAATGAAATAAGTTTCTCATGAAGGATTTATTCTTTTAGAAAATTTCTCCATCGTCTAGGAATACATTGACGTATTTCATGAGGAGTTACCCGGACCTCCCCAAGAAAGAGAGGTAGAGTTCTCCATTGAACTCATACTTGGATCTCATCCAATGTCAAATACCCCTATAGGATAGAAAATGTTGAGCTAGATGAATTAAAGAAACAACTCCGAGATCTTTTGTAGAATGGGTTTATCCGACCAAGTGTGTCTCTTTGGGGAGCACCGGTTCTCTTTGTGAATAATAAGGATGGATCGATAAAGCTATGCATTGATTATAAAGAAATGAATGGGATCACAGTGAAGAACAAATACTCTACTCTAAGAATTGATGAATTATTTGACCAACTTTGTGGGAATCAATTCATATCTAAGATTGATCTTCATTCGGGTTATCATCAATTGAGGGTGAAGAATGATGATATTCTAAAAACTTCCTTCTAATCAAGATATGGGCATTATGCGTTTGTTGTTATGCGCTTCGAACTAACTAATGCACCAGCTATTTTTATGGATCAAGAATAAGTTGATTTTGGAAACTTATGTTTTATCAAATGAATATCCTTTTTATAGGAAAATGATTTGGTGATTAAATGATAAAGGTTATTTTGGATGATGTTTTCTTTTTTGGAGTACTATATGCCTAAGGGAAATAAAATACTATAGGATTTAATTTGAGGAGGAATGGTTGAATTTTTTTTTTGTAGAAATTTATGTATTTATTGTGGACATATGGTGATTTGGGTTATTTCTGGAAAATGATGAACCTATAATAGAGAATATGTGAATAGTTTAATTAAACTTTATTATGATAATTTAATAGTAGTTGATGTTATTTGGAGATAAATGTTAATATTTATTGGGGAAGACTATGTGGTTAAATCCTTCTGAGTTTTGGGTTCCAATCTTAGTTTGGATTATTCTAAAGAATTTTAAGGATGGTTGTGTATTGAATAGTCTTTCTGGAAATTTGGGTACTTTTGTTTAATTTCATAGATTAATAGTCATACTTGTTTTTATATAGGATTATCCTTTTTGGGGATTATATGATCTCGTACTAACCTTTTTAGTTTTAATTGATGACTAAATAAAAGGGAAAAATATAGTTATTCTTTTGTGGATTATGTGATTCTCTAGAAGATGATTCTTGTGCTTTTGATGAGACCAAGTCTTTTTTTATACTCATTGTTTGGAGAAAATATTAGTCTTGGTGGAAACTTATTAAGGGATGAAACTCTACTTGAAGGTAAATATATTTCCTTATGATTTTATTCTATGTAGTAAATGAATTCCTCAAAATTATGAAAAGGAACATAAAACAAAAATGTTGTTGGTTTACATTTCCTACTGGGTAATCAAAGATCATTTAACACATCTTAAGTTTGTGATCTTCTTGTGGTTAATTTTCTCCTAATCATGTTTTCTATCACTCTCCATCAGAACGTGACCCTTTGTTTTCTCTTTTATATCCATGTTTATCTACATGGAATCCTAGTATGGGTTAACTCGGGTGACCTTTGTACTTCCCTTTCTTTCTTTTAAAGTAATAGTTTTACTGACTCTTTTCCGATGTGGCACTTTCAACGAAATTTCCAAGAACCATTTTAAAATTGCAAGGACGCAATTTCTTAAGGGGGAAATATTGTAACGACCCAAAATTTTGAATAAATTTGTTTTCCTAACTTTGTGTGTTTTTTTATTTTATACTGAACAAAACTATTTCATTTAATAAAATGTGTATAATTAAAATAAGACCGTTGGGTTTTGATTTTTATATGACTGTTGGTCAATAATACCATTGGAAACTAAATGTTGTTATTATTGTCTATAAATACAAGTGATCTTGATTAATTAATATAGAAATAAGATTCGATGGCCCCATCCAGTAGTCTCGGGCCGATTGAAGCCCATCTGACAGAACTCGGGAAGAAGGTAGCACCTTTGGGCTTTGCTCTGGACCAAACCCAAGACGAACTTCATCGTGTGAAGCTTGAACGGAGTCACCTTCATGAGAAGTTCAAGCTGATAGAAATCACTACTCGGGCAATGTAGGCTGAGCTGCCCCATGATTCTATCACCCTAGCACACCTTACTCTTAGGTCCTATGCTGGTGTTATAAGGGGCTATGTAACGAGACCGTAACTACCTTGTGTAATCCTTTGATTTAAATAAAAATTGTGATTTATTCTTATGATGAAGTTTGTGAATTTTCAAATGTCCGGATAAATATATTATGCATATTATTGATGAATTTTAGAAAAAGGATATTTTAAAAATATTTATGTAAACCTTAAATAATTAATAATGTGTAATGATTTTCAAAAAATGGTCTTATATAGTTATGTTTAGTAAAAAATTTAGAGACTAATAAGATCAACTTAAATTATGATGAATAGTAAATTAAGAATAGTGATTTTATGCTTATGATTAGTAATGTGGCCAAATTGATTAAGTGACTTCACTTAAGAAAGTATTAATACAATTTAGGCACCTTGATTAAGTAATGTGATTCAATAAAATAGGTAAATAACTGTTTCAGAAATTATTGGTTAAGAATTAGTTTTTTCGGGTGAGTAGTGTTTTTTTTTAAATTAAATTAAAAATATTTAGAAAATTATTTTCATAAAATGGAGTTCGTTTTTGAAGTCAGAGTATCGATATTTGGTTAAGGTGAATTTTTGGGATTTTTCTGAAACAGTTGAATTTTTAGTGAATAGTGATTTATTTAAAAATTAAATTAAAAATATTTAGAAAATTATTTTCATAAAATGGAGTTCATTTTTGAAATCAGAGCATCAATATTTTTTTAAGGTGAAATTTTGGGATTTTTCTGAGAAAGTTGAATTATCGGTGAATAGTGAAAATACAGTTTTTGAGTTTTGGGTGTTTAATGACATCATTAAGGATGTAATAATTATGAAATAATTCTGGTTGACTTATGAATAGTAAGATAAGGTATGAGGTGTTCCAAGTGGCCAATACCATGGGAAAACCCATGGTTTTTCCAATACCACCGATGAGGTGTCCCTTGACAATTAATGCTTTGTCCCCTCACTTCTCCTATAAATACCAAGCCTTTCCCTCATTCATTTCATTTCCAAATCCTCCCCAACGAATTTATGGTCTCTTTACCTCCCAATAAGTCCTCCCAAGGTTCCCTCAAGCCTCCCATGGTCCTGACCTTCAAGCTTTTGAAGTTACTCTTCAAGGTAAGGGACCCTACCTCTCTTTCTTTTTAAGTACTCTCTTTTATGTCATTTCTTTTAAGCTCCATGTTCTTATATTGGAGGATGTTATTTTATATTCCTATTAATGAAATTTTTATGTTCATATGATGAGATATCCCTTCTTACTCTCATCATTTCATTTTATGAATTTTTAAGTGGCGTTGTTAGGCTGCCGAATTTTTGTATGGGATTCTTTCACTCTTCCCATTTTCAAAGTTCTACTTTCATGTCAAGTCTTTCAAGTTCCTTTTTTAAATGTTGTGGTATGATATCTATATTAATCATACTTTCCTTTTATGTTCACATGATGAGAGACCCTATTTAATCTCATCAATTCATTTTTTTGATGTTTTAAGTGACGTCGTTAGGCTACGGAATTTTTCATAAGAGAAATCTTATTTTTGTCTTCCTTTCATGTTTTTCATTTCATATGTTATGTCCTTAAAATTTCATTACCATGTTCTTATATCTTTTATATTATGTCCCTATACTATTTTATGGATCAATTATTAGTGGGTGACCCATGTCCCCTCTCTTTTCAATGTTTTCTAAAACCCTGCAACATAGCCGTTATGCTGCCGAATTTTCGTCTAAAAATGTCTCTCTCTTTTTCTAAAATTCTTTTATATTATTAAGTTAATACTCAAAAATCTTTATTATACAGGGGTATTCACATATATATCAAAATTTTATATTTTAAATTCTGTGATTTATATACATGAGACCCACTTCCCTTTTTCTGTGGGTTTAAAGTGACATAAAGATCACGTCTTTAAAGCAGTTTTTAAAATGTTATGACTATGAAATGAAACCCATTTATTTTATGCTATATGGGTTATTTATGAAATGATTGATGATGATATATTTTGTTCACATGATAATAAATAAAAATTAAGGGTGTGCCCTGATAGCGCTCCAATGCATTGGGTAAAGACTTAATCTCTAGAGATGACCATTTTAATGATACCTTGGTGAATAACCTTGGTAATTTTTTAATGACACCTTCGGGATAGACCTTAGTGATACAGAAATGATTGTATAAGTTAAATTTTTTAGCCACATATTCAAGTTATGAAACTCGTTATTTTTATTATGATATGCCTCATGATCTCTTTCTCATGCCTTAAAGTTATTTATCATGACTTTATTGATGTATCTCAAGTTCACATGTAAAATGTTTCTCTTGTTTCCCTTATTGGGCCTTCTGATCACCCTTTCCTTTGATGTATGCTCCTAGGTTATGAGATGTTGTAATGAACTTAGGATGAACAATGAAGAATCCTTACAAGTGGTTTAGAAGAATTTTTTATGTTCTTGATTTCCAAGACACTAGACTTTAAAGATCCTCTGTTTGTAAAATGTAATGAAATGTTATGTAATAAAAAGGTGGGATGCTATAGAAAGAACCATTTTTTATAAGAAAAACCTCATTCAAATCCACATAGACACCAAATCCATTTGGAAACACACTTTTCACCACTTACACAATTTATAGAACACATTTAAGGACCACAATAAGGAATAACACATGAAACATAGCTAATTTATTTTATAAAACCATATTTCAACCCATACACACCTCAAAACCTTTTGAAAACACATTTCATACCTTTCACACAATCAAAATAACGCATCCAATAAGAAGATAAATCATGCTAAAATCATCTAATAATGTTAAATCATGGAATCACCTTCCCCAATCTTGGAAACTCCCAAAATCTAGTGGAACCCCACAACTGCACTACAAAGGAACCTTATAAAGGAAATATCAAACCATAAACATCAAGTTTTTAACCAAAAACTCATGATTGAACCATTATTAGGTCAATAAATCCACTATAAAAGAATAAATCAAATAGGTAGGAATAATAAACCAAGAAGAGGGAAGAAACCATGGGAGAAGGGGCTTACATGATGATTATTTGAAGATCCCACACCAAATCTACCTAAGGAATGATGTCTAAGGGATTTAAGAGGGAGAGGCGGAGGCACCTAGGGCTGTAAAGCTTAAATGGGGTGAGAAAGGGTGTATTTTGGGTTAAATTAGTAGAGGTGAAAAGGGGTAAAATCCACTTTTTTAATGACCTGGACTAGCCACATGGTTTTCTTAGGGAGGGTGTACGCCCATGTGGTAGGTCATAAATCTAGGATATTGGCATTGTATAGGGCACACCATCTCTTATGGTATGGAACACGGTTTCCTTTAATTGTGTTCCAACTGTGTGCCACCTGTTGTCAAGTCAAAAAACTCCATTTTTCTCCAAAAAATCCCAAGAAAACCAAGGGAAAAATACAACACCAAAAATAAGCAAAGTAATATATCATAAAAAATCATGGATGTGAAAATTCTCCCCATCATGAAAACTTTTCACCCTCAGAAATTCAGTCCAAGGTATGACTAGATAAAAAAATGGTTATTAATTCTCAATCCAATACTTCTAATCTCATGTCCCATGATCATAATTACAATGCTGCCAAAGTACCTAAACCAATAGTATAGAATTTATATGAATAACTTTCTCCTATTAATCCACAATCCACACTAGTCACTCAAACATAGACAAATCATATAGTAACTCCAACTCTACTCAATTTAGCACATGAGATGGATCTGGATTATAATTTTTTAGTTACGAGACAAGGAACACATCATGAATTGATGTCAATTGAGACGACAAGGCTAATAGTATTCCACTATACCATATCTCCCAGTAACCTCAAAATGTTTGATATACCTTGGTGTTAGCTTCCATTTCTTACCAAAACAACAATGAACTAAGAAAGGTTACACTTTCAAAAACACTCGGTCACCAACTGAGAATTCCAAGTCTTGGCATCTATGACTAGAATAGGAATTATGGTGGCTCTGTGCTGTCAAAAAAAGATTCCTGATCAGCCAAAAATTTTTAGACATTTCCTATACCAAGCTCGGTCCCAACAATGAGGTCTCACCCAACTCTTCCCAACACAAGAGTGACCAACACAGCTGACCATAAAGGTCCTCAAAGGGTGCCATTCTTATCGAGGATTGTTAGCTGTTATTATAGGAAAATTACACTAACCTCAAATGGTTATCCCATGAGCCCCTAAAATAAAAAACACATTCCCCAAGCATATATTCCAATATCTGATTCTCCCACTTCATCTGACTATCCATTTGAGGATGGTATGTCGTGCTCAACTTGACATATGAACCCATCTTTTTTTGAAGTCCATCTCAAAATAGAGAGGTAAAATAGGGGGTCTCTGTATGAAATGATATCTAATTAAACACCTTAAATCCTCACTATCTTTTGAATATATAATAGACTCACTTAATCCACTTTGGCTGAATCTCTAATCGAAATAAAGTGGTTTGATTTATTCAGATGGTCAATCACTACCCAAATAATTTTCTATCCATGAGGTGTATGAGGTAAGACTACAAAAAAATCCATGGGTACCTCATCCCACTTTCAGGTAGGAATGGGTATGGTCTAAAGAAAATTGGAGGGTATCTGGTGCTCTACTTTAACCTGCTGATACATATAATATCTGGATACGAAGTCATCCATGTCCCATCTCATGCCTTGCCACTAGAACTGATGATGCACATCATAAAACATCTTGGTGGTCTTGAGATGAATGGACCACTAATACTGATGGCTATCCTTCATCACCGTCTTTCACAACAACAAAAACACCCCCAAATAAACCCTTAAAAAAAATAATCCCATCTAAAGACCAAGACTGGTCACAAGGAACCTCCCCATCATTTAGGATCTACATAGACTACTAGAAAAAAAATTCGGCAGGCTGCTCCTACAGAATCAACTTCAGAAGGGATGGTTTCAACTAAACACTGGCCAAGAATGCAACTCCACTATGATCCTTGGTCTCTAGATGCAATTGAGGTGTCCGCTACCACATTACCTTTTCCTGAGTTATAGATGATATTAAAATCAAACCCCTGAAGGTACTCAACCCAACGAAACTACCTCAAATTTAGGTTCTTCTGGGTGAAAATTAAGTCAAAGATCTTATGCTCAGAATAGACCGCAAACTTCTCCCCAAAAAAGATAATGATGCCACATATTCAGATCATGCATCACCGTCGCTGATTCCAGGTCATGGGTTGGGTAATTATTTTCATGTGGTTAGAGTTAGTGAGATCCATACACTACCACATGGTTATCCTGCATCATCACACACACAATAACCATACCAAAAGCATTGTATTAGAACACATATCTCATTCTAGATTCTGGTAAGATCAAAATAGGTGTAGTGGTCAACTGCATCTTAAGCTTCTCAGAAGATGCCTCACATTCCAAGGTCCACTCGAACTTTTCCCCTTTCTAGGTAAGGGTTTTCATGGGTGAGGAAATCCGAGATAAATATCAAATAAACCACCTATAATAACCTATTAGTACCAAAAAGATCATAATCTCAAAAACAATCTTCAGATGTTCCCATGACATCATTGCCCTAAACTTCTTGGGGTCCACTAAAACCCTTTATTTTGAGATCATGTGACCCCAAAGCTTCACCTCCTTGGTCCAGAAGGGGAACTTGTAAAAATTTACATAGAGACGATGATATCTATGTATACCTAGAATAATCCTCAAGTTCCACTCATGTTCCTCCTTGGTCACGGAATAGACCAGGATGTCATCCACAAATACTAAAACAAAGGAGTCAAGATGCTGGTGGAACACTCAGTTTATAAGCACCATAAAGACCACTGGATCATTTTTCAGCCCGAAAGGCATGAAAAAAATACTCAAAATGGTTGTACCTACTTTGTAATATTGTCTCATAAACATCCTCTTCTCTAATTCTGACTTGGTGATACTCGTAATGCAAGTTGATTTCAGAGAACCACCTCACCACATTAATCTAATTGAAAAGTTCATTAATGCAAGACAAAGGGTGTTTATTCCTAATCATCACCTTATTCAGATTCAGGTAATCAATTCATAACCAGAGATATCCATCAGCCTTCTTTGCAAATAATACTAGGGAATCCTAATGTGATACACTCATGTGAATGAATCCTTTTGATTCCAAATCGTCTAGTTGTATCTTTAATTCCCTCAACTCGGTGGGGAATATGGTAAGAGGTAAGAGATATCGGTTTTTTTCTCGGTTCTAAATTGAAGGTTAAATCAACATCCTGCTCCAGAGGTAAGCCTAAAAAATAATCTAGAAACACCTCTGGGATCTCATCCACCATGGGAGGTGACCCACTCTCAAAAATACCACCATCATCCTCCAACACAAGTAATGAAATCTAAAAAATGAGACTACCCAACTTTAGAAGTGGAGGTCTAGCACATCCAGACCGATGATCCCATTCACCCTAAAAAACTCAAGTACTCCTATTAGGTTTCATGAAACTCAATCACTACCGATAAAAATCAATGTGCACCTAAAGATGCACCATCCAATCCATACTGAGAATCATTTCAAAGAGGTCTATATACAAAACTATGAAATCTTATTCCAGCTTGACCCCTAACACAGTGAGTGTAGAAGATGGACACCTAGAACCCTTCTCTCACTTATTACCAAGAGGCATTACCAACTCTATCGTATATGGAATAAGATTATTTGGAAAATGCAACAAATCCATAAGATAGGTAGAAATAAAATAAATAGAGGAACTAGTGTAAAACAAAGTAACAATTATATATGATGAAATAAGAATGGTAACTAGAATTGTTGTGGGTATTACATTAAATTTTTTTAGTGCTTGATCTAAAGCATGAAGATGACTCATATCTTCCTGAGACTCGGAATGACCACTGAACTATGACTCTTCCTTGAGCTGAATATGACCAGAAGATGATCCATCCCTATCACTACAACCACCAAACCGAGAACCTGCTATCATGGATGGATATGACTGGGATGACATCCCTCTAAAGGCTGATAAAGTTTCACCACCCTAGTATGGACGTGTGGCTCTGAAAAACTACTACAAGTGCACCATATGTCCACAATGATGGAAATTTTTGGGTGGAGATGAACATGTAGACCACACATGCCCTCTCATCCCACACTGATGGAACAAGACTAATCCAATGTCTGAATCCACAGATGAAGACAATTGAGAAGGATGGCTTGAACTACCACCTCTCTTCTTCTCTTACTCACCCCACTTCCTCTTCTTCTCAGATGAACTACCACTGCCCTTTCCCACTAACAACACTCCTCCATAGAAACCAGAATTTCTACTACAATCGATATCCACCATCAAAGCATGATCAACCACCTCAGCATAAGTCTTCGAATTAAACAATAAGACTTGATATTGGATATTTGGATACAACCCCATTTCAAACTATTGACCCTTTAGTTTCTCATTAGAAACTACCTCGGGTGTGAATCAGATTAATTGAGCGAAGCACTTAACATGATCCAACACGGTCTGATCCCCCAGATAGAGATCTAGAAACTACTGGTTTTTAGTGAAGTCTAAGGTCTCTAGGAAATACTTCTCATTAAAGATGACCCTGAAAACATTCCAACCCATCTGATCATGCTTCCCAGACCAAAACACTGAGTCCCACCACTTTCTAGTAGGATTTTCCAACAAGAACGAAGTACATTTCACTTTCAATATCTCATGAGTGTCAAAAAAACCAAACATCCTCTCAATCTTCTCAATCCAATCCTCTTATTCCTAAGGGTCCATGCTACCCTAGAAAGTGGGAGTATTGTTCTCAAGGAAATATTGAGATTTTTCCTTTCTAGAACATGTTTTAGCTTCCCCAAAAAAAGCTATACCATAGCCTTCTCCTCCACCCAAATCTTGGACAGTCCAAACCACAGCTTCCACTAGTCTCTGATTAACTACTGAGGGAGAACTCTCTCCTACCTCTTCCCATGGTCTCACAGGAAGTCTCTAGGGAGGCATCTTTCTACATCGGGCAATAACCACAAGGAAAAAAACCATCAATAAACCATTCTGAAAATTTTTATAAAACAAAAAAAATCTGAAACACTTCCACTAATAAAAACAAAAACATATCCATCACAGTAACAAACCAAACCAAACTAATTCACCCCCACCCATTGTCCATGCACATTCTGTATCATGTACGTCTCACTTGGAGGAGAAGTCAAACCAAATCCCAACATCCCATAGTGACTCAAGATCTATCACGAGGTGTGTTGTCAAGACACCCCACTCACAACTCAAACCTCAAGCCCCAACAATCCTAGATTCGGTCTATCCAAACTCTCCCAAATAACATGACCCAGTGAAAGGGAGAAAACCTACTCTAATACCATTTATCCACAAACCAAGCTGGGCTTTCATCCACCCCGACACTCAACCCAACATGTGATATGGCCCGAAGGGAATTCACGATCCTCACAGGCTAGAAACTAGTTTATGGGTATCAACATTACAATTTCGAGAATTATTTCACCCATGATAAAAAACTATAAAAAATCCCTAAGAATAAAAAATCACACCAAGATCAATATCCATAACCAAAAGAGGTACAAAAATTTCAATTTACACATTTTACAACATTAACCAAAAACCACAACAAACCAAAATACCAAAACAGGGAGGGGTACCAACTACACAACTCAACCTTTATGCAACAAGAGGGCCAACACCCATATGCCACCTCTTCCAACACCTGCAAGAAGAGGGATATTAGCAACTAGATCCACCATCACCACCATGATAAATCTTTCCTTTACCTGGGTTAAACATAACATGATCTATATACTCCCAAGGGTGTATGTAGGGTGTGATCCAAAGCCTAGTAGAATGCCACCCAAAAAATATTCCATTCCATAACATTATAAGAAAAATTAACATGAAATTTTTTAAGAAAAAGAGATTGGAAACATCTCTAATGAAACATTTTAATGAAAACATCTTCAAAAGAAGATTAATTAGAAATTAAAACTAAAGTAATACCCACCATATGCTGACAGTAAGCACCACATCACAAGAGAGCACCACATGGAATCTCTAAAGTCTCTAGCACTAGTAGGACCCTAGAAACCTCGTATCTCAGTGAAACATGGTATAACAACCATAACCCATAGCGTCCTCATGCATGAGCCACTAGAGAGGAATCTATCTAAAGTTCTAGTGGTCACCAATCATCAACATTGTTTAGTGAGTGTTGTAGTGTCAATCTTGCTAGAATAAACCTAACATCAACCTCGTCGATCCAACTAGTATACTAGTCCTATTCCACCCACCTAGATACCTAGAATTCCCTTTGTGCTTAATTTCATTTCTCATGTCACATAAACCAATTTATTCACATGCACATACATCCAACAATCAAAACACACCAGGAAATAACTTTTTTCATAATAAAAGCCTCTTTTTTATCCATACACACCAAATCAATTTGGAAACACACTTCATTCCACTTACACAATTCATAGAAGACATTTAAGAAGCACAATAAGGAAGCACACGTGAAACACAAGCAATTTCTTTTAGAAAAACATCTTTGAACCCATACACGCCTCAAAACATTTTGAAAACAAATCTTTCACCTTTCGCGCAATGAAAAGAACACATCCAAGAAGAAAAGAAAGCAAACCAAAATCATCTAATAATGATAAATCATAGAATCACCTATGTGATGCTTGGAAACTTCTGAAATCTGATGGAAAACCACAACCGCACAACAAAGGAACCCTATAAAGGAAAGATCAAACCATAAAAATCAAGTTTTTACCTAACAACTCAATATTGAACACTTATTATGTCAATCAATACACTTAAAAATAATAACTCAAAGAGGGAGGTAGAAGAGGCCAATAAGAGGGAAGAAACCAAGGGACAAGGGGCTTGCTTGATGATTCTTTGAAGATCCCAAACCAAATCCACCAAAGGAAGGAGGTCCAAGGGAGTCAAGAGGGAGGGGGAGGTGCCTGGGACTACAAAGCTAAAATGGGGAAAGAAAGGGTGGATTTGGAGTTAAATTTGAAGAGGGAAAAAAGAATAAAATCCATATTTTTAATGACCTGGATAAGCTACATGGTTAGACCACATAGTTTTCCAACTCGTGTCATAACCGTGCGGTATCCTCTATCCAAGAGGAAACCGGCCGCATGGTTTTCCTGGAGAGGTTGCACGCTTGCACGATTTGTCATGCAGTCTCAACAGTGTCATTGTTGAGGGTGCACAGTCTCTTTTGGGCTAGCACACGGTTTCTCCTAACCGTGCGCCAGTCGTGCGCCATCTATTGTCGAGTCCAAAAACTCAGTTTTTCTCCAAAAACTTCCAGGAAAACCAAGGGACAAATACAAGACCAAAAATAACAAAGGAATACCTCAGAATAAAATCACACTACTAGAAAAACGGGCAAGGGAAGCGCTACCCCTTTATCAGTGCTTTTTTAGCACTGATAAAGGCCCCCCTTTATCACTGATTTTTTCTAGCACTGATAAAGGGGACCCCTTTATCAGCACTTCTTTTAGTAGCGCTGATAAAGGGGGGCTTTATCAGCGCTGAAAAAATTTATATTTCAAAAAAAATCATGAAAAATACATTATTGTTATATAATTATATTTATTTGTATATAAATATAATATATATTTTTTAAATATGTTTTATATACGTAAAAATAGACTATTACATTTAATATATAATAAATTTAGTGAAAATGGATTTAAAATATTTTTAAAAAATATTATTAATTAATAATTTTCTATTTATTATCGATTAAAAATCATTTAATAACAATTTAAGGACACAAAAAATTAAAACATTTAATAAAAGATCTAAAATTAATTGAAAATGTAACTCAAACTTCAAATAGCCATAACTTTTGATCTGGGTGTCCGTTTGATCTTTACAGTATATCAAATCGAAGCCTGCAATGAGCTCTACGCACTAGTGACCTAGAAAAAGCCTTTTCTACATTTTTCAAGCCCAAAAAAGGCCTAGAAGGCCTCCAAAACTGAGTTTTTAGTCGGGATACCCCGATTTGTTAACATTCAAACACGTATAACTTCTGATCCGGATGTCTGTTAAGCCTGTACCACATATCATATTGAATATTGTTTCATTTTATTCTATTTGACTAGTTGTGGAGTTAAAACGGGCTTCTCGATTATAAGTTATGGTCGTTTTAACATTCTTTGGCTTTTCAAATACACATATATATGTATTTATTCGTAAATATATATGTGTATGTGTGTCTATGTGTCTGTGTGTTGTATATATATATGTATGTATGTATCTATTTATTTATTTATAAACACACATAAAAAAATATTTTTTCATAAATGTATTTAAAACTAATCTTATAAGTATATATTAATATACAAATAAATATACATATAAAAAATTATAACTAAAAATATATGTATAAATAAATAAATATAATTATATATTAATATAATAATGAATATATATATATATACTAATATATGAATAAATATATTTATATTAATATGAATCTATAAAAAGTGCCGATAAAGGGGTCTTTTATCAGTGATTTTCGGAGCGCTAATAAAAGAGACCCCCCCCCCCCACGATATTAGCGCTGAGCTTTACAACGCTTTTTTATCACTGTTAAAGCCCGTTTTAAGCGCTGATATAGGCCGTTTTTTGTAGTAGTGTCACTGATGTGATAGATAAAGACCCCCCATTTAACAGTTCTTTTTTTAATGATGATAAATGGTTCCTTAATCAGCACTTTTATCAAGCACTGATAATGGCTACCACTTTTTATTTCGAGTTTTTTCATAGTGATTGGAGAGATGATCCTGATTATTAAAACATGTGAAATTTTGAAGAACTTTGTCACAATAATGAATAAAATTGAAGATTCCATCCTTTGTTATTTTTGATTGATGATTTATATATTGGATGAAGTTTCCAAGCAGTGAGAAAATGTTCTTTAAATTAAGGCCATGAAAATAGATATAAATATATTTTTGCATGCACTACTACAAAACACCATTTTATCAACACAAAAAAAAACCCATTTATCAGTGCTAAAAGAGCATAGTTGACCTAAGCTATGTTAAAAGGGGTCATTTTTATCAGTGCTGATAAAGAACCTTTTTATGAGTGCTAAAAAAAGCTGTTAAAGGGTCCCTTTTATCAGCACTAAAAAATACTGATAAATGTCCCTCTTTAATAGTGCTTTATTGAGCACAGATAAAAGGGGTCATTATCAATGCTAAAAAACATTGTTAAAGTCAAAAAAATATGTTAATAGCGACGATATTCAGCAAGGAGGACACCCCCACTATTATCAATGCTTGACACCCACTTCCCTCTTTTATCAACACTCGATTGGCCCTCTTTCTTCCTTTTATTAGTGCTAGATCATTGCTCACTCATGCCCACACCCACGTTGCCTCCCCTTGGATTTGAATCGAAGACCTCACCCTCACGCGCCTACACCTTTACCAATCCTCTATGTTGCTTTGTTCTCTAATTTATGATATATCTATATATGTATATGTATATAGTTATATTTTTTATCCACATATTTATTCATATATCAACATATATTTATATGATTATTTTCAAATACATTTATAAAATATGTTTTATGTGTGTTTGTTTATAAATAAAAAAATACATATATACATATATTATATATATGTGTGTGTGTATCTGTAAATATAATTATACAAAGTTATATTTATTTTCATATATTATATATTAATATTTATAAACATATATTAGAATATATAGATAATATATATCATTTTGTTAATAGATACATAAAAATATATTTTTACATATATACGTTATATAGGTATATAAATATTTATACAATTTTATTTCAAATAGAATGAATATTATTTTTATTTATATATGGTTTATATATTTACAATGATATTTTATATGTAAATATGTTTACATATTTATTTATAAAATAAAATTTTTATGTGTAAATATATACAAATATGTATAAATGTGAATATATTTAATTATAAATAGAAATACATTATGAAAAATGATAAAATTAGAATGTCATAATATCCATTGGTGTTATCCTGGAGAATAAGTTGAATTTACACAAAAAATAATAATAAGACTCCCTTAAAGGTTGATGAAATTTCATCAAATGTTAAAAAATTGGGGTTCCCCGACAAAAAAAATAGTTTTGGTGGCCTTTCAGTCCTTTTTTAACCATATAAAATGATGGTTGGGGCTCCCCCAGACACCAAAGGGTAGGTCTTTTTTTAGCTTCTATTTGATATGTGGTAGAGCTCAAAAATATAACCAGATCAAAAGTTATGGTCGTTTGAAGTTTGAGTCATGTTTTCAACTTATTTTATCTTGAGTTGTGAAAACCATGGATTAAAATCCATGTACCAAAAAATTATTAATGAAAAGGATAATGTACAACATAAGGAAAGGGGTTCAATGCTGAGAATGATAAAAGGCATCACCAGGAACAAGAGATCAAAAACAATCATCGCCTTTTGTGTCTTCCACCCCTGCCTCAGGAGCCACCCGACCTCTCGGATGTCTACCACTCTACCACTTCTTGGGGGCTTGCCAAGTATTAGTCTGCTCATGCCCCCCGTGAGCAAGTGGGGTGGTTAGGGCGGGAGGGGTTTGGGTCACGCGTCATGGGATCCAGTCCCCTTGCGCATGTTTTCTGTTCTTGCTTGCGTTGTAAATGAATTTTTTTGAAAAAGCTTCAGTCTGCTCATCCACACCTGATGATTCATCCATATCAGTATGAGGTTCGGTGCCTTTAATGAGATCCGTTTTTAATGATTTTTCATCATTTAAGACAATATCATTCATGCAAAAAAGGATTTTTTTTTAAGTTTTTTAAAAAAAATCTAGAAAATGCTTAGGGAAAAAATATTTTAAAAAATGCACCTCAAAGGCGGAATCCCGGATGCCGCCTTTTCATTTCGGGGGCAAGGCAGCATCCGCAATGTCGCCTTTGCGCTGCGGGTGAAAGGAGGCATCCGCGATGCCGCCTTTCTCCAAAAAAAATCATTTTTTTGAAAATTTTTATTTTTGTTTTTTGTTTTATATATATATATATATATATAAACAAAACAAAAAATTTCAGCAGAATTTCACTACTATTAAAGATCCAGCGCTACAGCCATTACAACAATCTAGAATCTGACAGAAGCTCTCACCCATGCCTCCCTTTTATAAGAGAGCTTACCCTGGAAATCATTCTGCATTTCCGATGTGGGATTCTGGTTCTCCATTTCCTGCACAGAACATTCTGCATTTCCGATGTGGGATTCTGTTTCAAGTACATGACTTTGAATGACTATAAAATATAAACTATAAGGCCAATATAAATGAAACTTAAAACATGTATTAAACATATAAAAAATAGTTTAAAACAAAAAAAAATTATAAAATATGATGATAAAATATAATTTATAAGCTTTCAAAACCACTTACTTGAAACTTAAGAAGTTTCAAGTACGTGATTTTGAAAGCTTATAAAATATAAATTATAAGACCAATATAAATGAAACTTAATACATGAATTAAACATAAAACAAATATTTGAAAATAAAAAGAATTTCGTAAAAAATATTGATGAAATATAATTGATAAGCTTTCAAAACGACCAACATGAAACTTAAAAATGATTCAAGCACGTGACTTTGAAAGCCTATAAAATATAAACTATAAGACCGATATAAATGAAACATAAAACACGGATTAAACATATAACAAATATTCAAAAATAAAAATAATTTCATAAAAAATGTTCATGAAAAATAATTTATAAGCTTTCAAAACCACTTACTTAAAACTTAAAATGATTAAAGTATGCGGTTTTGAAAGACTAAAATATAAACTATAAGACCGATATAATTTAAAGTTAAAACATGGATTAAACATATAATAATTTATTTAATTATTAAATTAATATTATTAATAATTAACTATATAATAATTAATTAGTTAACTAGAAATTATTAATAATTAATTATATAATAATTAACTAATTAATTAGTAATATAATTATTCAGTATATAATAGTTAATTAGTAAATTATTAATATAATTATAAATTATATTTATCCATTATAATTAATAATTAGTAATTATTCAAAATTATTATATAATAATTAATTAGTTAATTGGATATATAATTTTTAATTATATAATAGTTAATTAGTTATTTAGTAATATAATTATAAATTAAAATTATTCATTAAAATTATTAATTATTAATTATTAATTATAATTACTAATTATAGTTATTCATTATAATTACTAATTATAATTATTAATTATTAATAATTAAATATTAATTTGTTAATTAATAATATAATTATTAATTATAAAACTATTAATTGTATAATAATTAGTTTGTTAATTAGTAATTATTAATAGTAAAATATATAATAAATAATTAGTTAATTACTAATATAATTAGTAAATTATTAATATAATTATTAATTATTTAATAATTAATTAGTTACTTTGAAATATAATTATTAATTATTTATTAATTAATTAGTTACTTAGAAATATAATTATTAATTATATAATAATTAATTAGTTGATTAGTAATATAATTATTAACTATATAATTTGTAATTTGTTAATTAGTGTTTCTTAATCATTAATTATATAATAACTAATTAGTTAATTAGTAATATAATTATTAATTATATAATAGTTAATTAGTTAATTTTTTGAGAAAGATAGAGTCGAGACCCTTTTTATAATTAGTTAATTAGTAATATATTTATAAATTATAATTATTCATTATAATTATTAGATAGTATTTATTAAAAATTATTATATAATAATTAATTAGTTAATTGGTAATTTAATTATTAATTATATAATAGTTAATTCGTTAATTAGTAATATAATTATTCATTATAATTATTCATTAGTAATTATTAAAAATTATTATATAATAAATAAGCAGTTAATTAGTAATATAATTATTCTTTATAATTATTCATTATAACTATTAATTATTATTTATTATTTATTATTTATTATTTATATAATACTTAATTAGTAATATAATGATTAATTATATAATTATTAACTATATAATAAATAATTATTTAATTAGTAATATCATTATTAATTATATAATAATTAATTAGTTAATTATAAATATGATAATTAATTATAATAAGTAATTATAATTATTAATTACTAATTATTAATAAATAATTATTTAAAAATTAATTAGTTAATTAGTAATATTATTATTAATTATATAATAATTAATTAGTAAATTTGTAATATGATTTTTAATTATATTTATTCATTATAATTATTAATTAGTAATTAATAATATAATTATTAATTATAATTATTTATTATAATTATTAATTAGTAATTAATAATAATTAATTATATAAAAAGTAGTTAGTTAATTTGTATTATTATTATTAATTATATAATAATAAATTACTAAAATATAAATATAATTTTTAATTACATTTATTCATTATAATTATTAATTAGTTAATTAGTAATATAAATATTAATTATAATTATTCATTATAATTATTAATTATTAATTATTAATAATAAATTATATAATAGTTAGTTAGTTCATTAGTTATATAATTATTAATTATATAACAATTAATTAATAAATTAGTAATATAATTTTTAATTGCATTTATTCATTATAATTTTTAATTATTAATTATTAATTAGTACTTAGTAATTATTAATTATTAATTAGTAATATAAATATTAATTATAAATATTAATTATAAATATTAGTTATTATTTATTAATTATTACTTATTAATTATTACTTATACAGTAATTATTTAGTTAATTATTAACATAACTATTAATTATATAATAATTAATTAGTTAATTAGTAATATAATTATTAATTATATAATAGTTAATTAGTTAATTAATTATATTATTATTAAATATAATTTTTATAATTTTTAATTAGAAATTATTTATAATTAAATATGTCATAATTAATTAGTTAATTAGTAATATTATCATTAATTATATAATAATTAATTTTTAATGTAATTGTTACATATATAATAAATATTTAGTTAATTAGAAATATAATTAATAATTATAACTAATTAATTAGTACTTATTAATTATTAATTATTAATTATTAATTAGTAATATTAATATTTATTATAATTATTCATTATAATTATTAATTAGTAATTAATAATTATTAATAAGTAATTAGTAATTATTAATTAGTTAATTAGTAATATAAATATTAATTATAACTATTCATTAAATTATTAATTATTAATTATTACTAATTAATTATTACTTATATAATAATTAATTAGTTAATTATTAATATAACTATTAATTATATAATAATTAATTAGTTAATTAGTAATATAATTATAATCTTTCAAATTCATGTACTTGAAACATTTTTAAGTTTCAAGTAGGCGGTTTTAAAAGCTTATAAATTATTTTTCATTAACATTTTTTTGGAAATTGCTTTTGTTTTCAACTATTTCTTATATGTTTAATCAAATTTTAACATTTTATTTATATTGGTCTTCTATTTTATGTTTTATGGTCTTTCCAATTCACACACTTGAAAAATTTTAAGTTTCAAGTAGGCGGTTTTGAAAGCTTATAAATTACTTTTCATCAACTATTTTTTGGAAATTTCTTTTTTTCAACTATTTATTATATGTTTAATCAATGTTTAATGTTTCAATTATATTTGTTTTATAGTTTATATTTTACAGTCTTTCAAATTCAGGTACTTGAAACATTTTTATGTTTCAAGTAGGCGGTTTTGAAAGGTTATAGATTATTTTTCATCAACATTTTTGAGGAAATTCTTTTTGTTTTCAACTATTTATTATATTTTTAATCAATGTTTAAAATTTCATTTATATTGGCCTTATAGTTTATATTTTATTGTATTTCAAAGTCACGTACTTGAAACAGAATCCCACATCAGAAATGCAGAATGTACTGCGCAGGAAAGGGAGAACCTGAATCCCACATCGAAAATGAAGAATGATTTTCAGGGTAAGCCCTCTTATAAAAGGGAGGCCTGGGTGAGAGTTTCTATCAGAATCCAGACTACTGTAATTCCTGTAGCGCTGGATCATTAATAGCAGAGAAATTCTTTTGGATTTTTTTTGTTTATATATATATATATAAACAAAATAAATAAAATGTTCAAAAAAAGATTTTTTTAGGAGAAAGGCGGCCTCACGGAAGCCGCCTTTCACCCGCAGCGTAAAGGCAGCATCCCAGATGCCGCCTTGCCCCCGAAATGCAAAGGTGGCATCTGGGATGCCACCTTTGAGGTGCATTTTTAAAAATAGTTTTGCCCTAAGCGTTTTCTGGAAAAAAAAATTAAAAAAAACGTAAAAAAAATCCTGCAAAAAACCACTCCTTTCCTTGGCGTGTCTATGCAATCAGGTTGCCCATCAAAAGATCCACATAAATAACTAAATTCTTCACGTAAGGCATCTTTACCCAATAATAATTTGCAAATTATTAATTAATATTATTTTTTTAATTATTTTATAAACCATTTTTTATTAAACACCTTATATATTAAGTGTGATTACTCAATAATAATTTGCAAATTTGTGGTAGTGATGTATAGTTTTGAGAGAATTCCTGTAAGGTTGAAGAATATTTGTTGTGATTAAAAAATGTGTTTGGAGAAATTTGAGGACATATGGCCCTTGGAATTATTTTACAAGTGTTTAATTTCAAGTTAATAAAAAAAATTGCAAGGACTAGGCAAGCTCGACCGCATGGAAGAAGCGTGTGAATGGGTGGCGAGCACTCTGACATGTCATCTTTTCACGTGCATGCATGTGAATCGAATGAAGAAAAAATACAGAGGCCGCAGAAAATATCAAGGAGAGTGTGAGGTGTTTGTTGGGGTCTCCTCACGTGAGGACCCACGTGCCACATTTAAAATAAATAAATAAAAAGCCTTTGTTGAGGAGGGGTTGCCGGATGTTTAGTCGAAGGCATGCGCTCAAGTTAGGATTTTTGGGCAGCGGTTTTCAGATTAGAAAACCTCCAAATTCATTTGGTCTGATTCACTTTCATTTTTCAGTTGTCTTTGTTCTGATTGTGGCATTTTTGTTCTGTACCTTTTATTCGAACCTCCGCTCTTCACGGTCTATTTGAATTTGTTTATCTGATTGTGTTCTTATTTTCAAGGTGCCGCATTTGATTTCTGTATTTGATATACTATTTTATCATAGTATTATTTTTTATATTCTGCTTATCTTTGAAAGTATATGCCGTGTATTCTTGATATAAGGGTCGTGACGGAGGTGTGTGGCAACAAAAACACATAAAAAGGGAGAAAACAGATGAACACAAGTATTATAACGTTGTTCGGTTAGATGACCTACGTCCACGGGAGAAGGGGGTCCTTTCTTTATTTATTCTCTCTGGATAAAACTCAACGGAGGCTCACAACATAGATATTACACACAATTGGATTTGATCCCATTTATAAAGAGAAAGAAAACTTCCGCTGGTGGTTGGGGTAACTCATCTACCCTTGAGACTTCCTCCAGCTACAGGCTACTTCAACGAAGGTTGTTGTCCACCTGCAACCGCCTAGGTAGGTTCTACCGACAATGAAGACTCCCAGATTATGGATTGGCCCCCATAAATCTCCCCCTCACTACCAATTTGGGGTAGAATCTTGACCTTCAATCTCCTTGCAGGTGTTGAAAATTTCATCAGCAAATCAAACATGCTTCTTCTCTCCAGATGATGTGTTGCTTCAACTATCTACAATCGAGCTCGGGTTGACTATTGTCCCCATCAAATGATACAGCCATTGGGACTCTTTCTCAGTAAGTATCATTGCATCCCCACGTGAGATTTCCAACACTCCACATGTTATGGAAATCTTTTATCCTCTCGCATTGATCCTACTTAATGATACCAAGTTTTGTCTCATCCTCAGAATGAATTTCATGTCACCCAGTTTTCGTAATCCTCCTTTGGGTGTCTTCAATTTCAACGTTCTGACTCCTCGAATCTCGCATGTTGACCCGTCACCAAGTCTCACCAAATCTCGCACCTGATAAAAAGTATGAAACACACATTTCGTCGTACATATGTGCACTGAGCTCCCCGAATCCAAAACTCATCCGTCTTCCTTTGGATTTTTATCCTGCTCGTTCTTCTTTTTTAAAAATTCACATTCCCGCTTCATGTGCCCGTATATTTTTCAATAATGACATTGCACTTCTCCCCGTTCAACTCTCTCATCTGAGTGAAAGCTTCCCATTGTCATGTAGATTTCATCATCTACCGATAATTATGTGATGTTATCATCCTTCTCTATAACTTTCTCTTTCCTGAAAACATACCATTTGCGCTCTCCACAGTCACTTTAATAGTGACCTTTTTTCTCACACTAGAAACATGTGATATCATTAGGATGGCATCCTCTCAATTTTGAAGTCAATTCTTTACCTTCTGACTTCTGATATCGGCTCCTCCCACATTGATCATCTCACATCACCATGATTTTCCCACCTGAATGCGTCATCGGTATTCGGAATGCCTCCAAATCTTAGAGGGATTCCATCACCTCATCCAACTTCAATGTTCCCTTCCCCATGAGAAATGCAGTCAGAAGTCAATCAAATGAACTTGGTAGAGAGGACAAAAGAAAAAGTGCTTTTTCTTCCTCTCCAACCTTTAGACCAAGACCTAATAATTGTGTCAGGATTTTATTGAATTCATTGGTGTGATTCAACAAATTCATTCCCTCATCCATGTGCAACTGGTACAATTTCTTCTTTAGGAATAATTTGTTGGTGAGAGACTTTGCTATATATCATTGCTCCAACTTCTTTCAGATCTCCTTCGGTGAGGTCTCGTTCAACACCAAGTATTTTACCTCATTCACCAGACACAGTTGAATTGTGCTGATAACCCACATCTCAAGAACTTCCTAATCATCGTCACTGGTTGTCTCAGGCTTTTCTCTGATCAACGGTCTGATCATTCCCTACTGCACAAGAATGTATTTCGCTGTGCTTTGCCACAAGTCGATGTTATTTTTACCATCGAACTTCTCGATATTAAATTTTGGTAGTGCACTGATTAGCCAAAAAAAATAAATATTTTAATTACATTTTAATGGTATTTAATGTTCATTTTTGATCTTATGGGCATGAGTTAGTGGATTTTAATTTTGAACATCCATTCTTATCATTTGTGCACTTCATGCATAATGTACACCAATTTAGGCCCAATGATTCATCTGATTTTAAGGATTGTAATTATCCATATTTTAATTTTATATTTTAGTAACTTTATCTACACTTAAATATTAACATTTTTCATTCAGGGATCAATGGAGGATTCATAAAGGATGATGGAGATATTTGGTGATGGAAGGAAAGAATTCTGGAGAAGGCATATTGGACACCATCCCACTGATGAGAATGTGGGACCCACAATACAAACCCAATGAAGCCCAAATTTCATGGGATGCTAGAATACATATAGAGTAACAAATAATTCTTTATAAGACAGTGCTAATTAAGCCTCCATGATGGAAAGTAAGGTGGCCCAAATAAAATATCAAAATCTGGGCTAGAATCTGCGGCCCAGAATATTATCCCATGAAATCAAACATAACTCCTAATTAACAACTCCAAATGGGCCCAACATTTACAATAGGTTAATAGAAAGACGGAACTCCATTTTATTCTTCTATGACACACTCTAATTCGGTCATCTGGAAGGTCATTTCGATGCGTCTATTCGGTAGTGGAAAGCTGGATGCCACCTCGGGTCAAGAGTGGAAAAGTCCAAGTTCCACAAGCTTTCCACCACCCTAGGCCTACCATAATCAAGTGGTATGCTTTGTACTATTGTAGGCTCAACCCAAGGCTCCAAAAATTCCTATTTAAGGCAGTGGTGTTGGAGGAGTTTATCATCTTTGAACATTGTTTCATCTTAATGTTATGCTGCCAATTTGATGTAGTAATCACATTCCCTCAATTGTAAGTTCCTTGAATTACCTTAGATTCTTTATAAAAGTTTTTCATCTCCTCTTTTTCTATTCTTCTTCTTATCACATTGATACCGTTTCCTCAAGGTGTGAACTTGTTCATTCCAAACCTTGTGAGATTATCACACAACGGTGGAGTGATTGTTATTTCATTGTTTTTTTACTTCTCCAATTCCCCCCTCATGAGTCTACTTTCCACTTCCATTGAAACCATAAGATCAATGGAGGGCTAACCCACTTATGGGTTTATCCAAGGGAGTATAAAGGGTCTAGATTGGATGTTATTTATCACTACCTTAATCTCTAATCACTTATTTAAAATGATATTTTTATTTGATGATTTTAAAACTTCTTCATCCTTATTGAATTTTAAGGCCACACACTTCAAGTTATAATATGAACCTTTACCTTGGAGTGCTAAAATCTTTGATCCTTCAAGTGTATAGGTGATTAGTATTAAGGTGTGTAGGCATTAAATGATTGAGTGATGATTTTTTTGATCTTCTTAAATGAACTCATCTCAAATATAAGAAATTGAAAAAGTTGAAAAGGGAATGCATCCAATCCACCCCAAGTGATAACCTAGGATCAACTCATACTTTAAAATTGAATTAACTTTAGTGTCATAGAGTTCAATTAAACCCATATAAAATCAACGCAAGTTGGCCACTTCATATCCAAAAATATTCTATAGAATTTATGTTCCTATAGGTTTCTTCTTAGGTCTCTGAGGATTCGACAACCCAAGCTAAACTACAAGGACCATTCTACCTTCATATTTTGGGTAAATTTGAGCGTGAACCATGCACCGCCACCAGTCACTATCGATGTCGCAAAACACGATCACCACCGTCGATGTCGCACCCATTCATTACCACTTTATAGAGTGTAAAATTTGAAAATCTAACCGTATGGATGTGTCCTAAATGGTCGAAATAGTGGGAATTGACACCTTGATCACCGAAAACGGAGTCTGATTCGTCGAGATACCGTCAAAAAAATTTCAACGATCCAAATCGCCTGCTAACATGGTGATGAAATGGAATGCCGGAGAAGCTTCCAGAATCTCGCCGGAAAATTCACCGGCAGTGTAAATAGAACTGTCTTCTTCGGCACGAGGTTACTATTCACTCACGGTTTGACCGAAACTTTAACCGGATCTACATGCCTCATTTTAACTCCATTTTCAATACCTCTTGAGCCATTTGAATTGTATCGTATTACTCTTCATGGATATGGCATTGGAAAAAATATCTGACCACTTTTAATTTTCCAATCACTAGAAAACTCTTCGCCGCCTCACCGTTTTGAACTCCCTCACTCTGGATCCCTTTGATGCCACTTGTAAGGGATGCAGCGGAGGTGCGTGGCCAAAAAAACACACAAAAAGGAAGAAAACGAATGGAGACAAGGATTTTAACATGGTTCGGTCGGATGGCCTATGTCCATGAGAGAGGTGGGCCTTTCTTTATTTCTTATCTCTAGATAAAACTCAACAGAGGCTCACAACAGAGATTACACACAATGGGATTTGATCCCGTTTATAAAGAGAGAAAAAACAAAACTTCCTCTATTGGTTGGGGTAGCTCACCTACCCTTGAGACTTCCTCCCACTACAAGCTACTTTAATGAAGGATGTTGTCCACCATGGAAGACCCACAACCACATGTGTATGTTCTGCCGACATTGAGGACTCCCGAATTAGAGAGTGGCCCCCACCCTTGATTATTAGTGGATTATGATTTCTTGATTAGGTCACATGGTTCTTTTCTTTTTTGGGTTTTCAATATAAAAAATCTTTGTCAACATTTATTTTTCTCCACATAAATTTTTTAGTTGCTACACATTGGCTTTAATTTTTCATGCTTGTTTGATGGAAAAGATATATTTCCGCTACGTGTTTGAATTTTCATTCATTTCTGCATGTGCGGTTTGCCATCCTTCCTAATATCTGGTATCATATGAGTGGTTTTTTGTTCTGATAAATTTTGGAATCTAATTATAATCAAATGTTGTTTTTGAATGGTATCATCCACTACACAGACAAAAAAGTGGTCTTAGCAGCTTTTTATTAGTTGTGATTCTAATAACCGCCACTAAACAAATTGTACTAAATAAAATTTAAAAATAGTAGTGGTTTCAACAAAACTGCAGGTAATTGTTTTTTTAATATTTATTGAAGGTTTTTTAAAAACCCACTATGATTTAAAAATTATCCCATATTCAACCCCCACTTGATGCTAAAGCCCCTATACCCTCCCCCTAATCCCTCATCCATGACGACGACCGCCCCTCAGCCCCACCTCTCCCCAACATCGATGACCCCTCCCCCTTGGTCGCGCCTTTCCCCAATGTCAATGACCCACGAACCACCTATCCCCAATGATGATCCCCCTTCTCTCTAACATCTCGCCCCTCACCTCGATCCCCCTTCTCCCTAATGGATCTACCCTTAGCCCCAACAATGACCACCCCTCGCCCCACCCTCACCTATGATCCTCATGACCCCGACCCCACCTATTTCCTGACGATGACTCCACAAAGACCCCCCTACTCCTTGACAGTGATCCCCAATGACGAACCCTCTTCCCCTTTTCCCAACGAGTGTGGTCCTCAAACATAAGGTACAATTTTGTAATATTGTATGATTGGTTCGTATATATCATTATGCTGTATATCATATTATATAATCAAATGGTAAATGTTATCACTCCGGAATTCAATACACATAACTATCATAAATACTTTTTACAAATAAGGATGATGATTCATTTATATGACGGATTCTTGTTCGTCTGTGGGGTTATAAATAGTTTGTAACCACATTATTCATTTATCACTCATGAATGTTTGGTGAGTAATCTTTGTTGAGTTTAGGATAATGGTTGATATGAGGATAGGAAACTAGTTGGTTTTATTGATTATTCACAAAAGTTTTAGTATGATTCTTCCACACCGGCATAAGAGTTTCCAAGTAAGAACATATTGATTATACTTGTATGTTAACCATGATTTTATATACTATATTTATAGAATTATAGGATAAAATTGTTGATCAAGCTATAAGAAGTTGGGTGATATTTAATTTTGATTGTACTTATTTGATTAAACATTTATATCTTTGTATCTGAATATACAAAGAGAAGAGTGACAATCCAATAACTATAGATAAAAATTGGATTAATTTACCTTGAATCACACCACAATATTCTAAGGGTTTGGGGGATTTTTTAGATTATGCAATTGTAAGTCGATCAGTGGATGGTAGAATAAAATTTTTGTGTCCTAATTTCAAATTCAAATGATGGTTGAATAGAAACGAAGTATAGGGAATTTGATATTGAAACAGTTTCTTGCTCTATATGTATGTTGGATTTGGAATGTTGAATCGATTTTATGTAAAGTCAAAACAATGAAAATCATGTCAACAAAATACAAAGTGACCCGCCAGAGGATAATTCAGTTTGAAATTTTATAAATGAAGAATTTGGATTTGTAGGATAAATGTCTAATATTTTAATAGATCAATAGAACCTTCCATTGATCCTGATCATGTTAATATTTATTAGAAATTCAGTGACCAAAAATGAGTTTTATGAATTAGTTGAAGATGGGAAATAAAAACTGTATGAATAGTGTGCCGAGTATTTGAAGTTTTCTTTTCTACATAAGTTGTATCATATAAAGTGTCTCTATGAAATTAATGACAAAGCAATGTTAATGATTTTAGATTCTATTCATCATGAATTTAGTAGATTTATGATCCATGCATCATTCTATGAGATGAATAAATTCATCAACAAACTTGGATTTGATTATACAAAGATACATGCATTCCTAAATGATTTCATACTTTATTGGGGAGAAGAGTCTGATAAAGAAGAATGCATAAGATGTCATATAATTAGATGAAAGTCAATGAAAAATTATGAAATTATAAATCAATGAAACTCTGGGAAGAAACAAAAGAAAAAAACTCATGCAAAGGTATTGTGTTACATTCCTCTGAAACCACGCTGTTGGCACCAAAATTTGGGAAAGACAAAACACATGGGAAGATTTATGGGCGGCCTCACGAATCCTGAGCATGGAGCCCCATAGCCCTGTAGCCACCTCCAAGACCCCCCTCTATGAATGTGTCATAGAGAAAGGAGGCAGAATGCACCACGAACCGATTAGACGTTCGTGACCCGCCACGGAGCAAGTAGGCGAGATGCACCGTGAACCGATTTGATGTTCGCGACTAGCCATGAAGCAAGAAGGAGGGATGCACCATGAACCGATTTAACGTTTGTGACCCACTGTGAAGCAAGGAGGCGGGATGCTTTGTGAACCTGTTTGACGTTTGCGAGCCCACCGCAGAGCAATCTTTGTCTTCGCACTGAGTGAGCCCTACTTTGAGGTGCCTCTTGCCTATAAATACTAGGCTCCCCTTGAGCCCAATGGATAGATCCTCCTACCTTTCGCATTCTCAGCTTCCAAATCATGAAGCAATCTATACTCTGTGAACCATGATCTCTTCAAGGTACTTCTGCATTGCGAAGTGCCTTCCCTTTTGCATGGATTCATCCCCTCTTCAAAGAGGGATGCCCTTCACAGAGCCCATGGGCCTCTGCGAAGGAAGGGGATACCCAAGGGGACTTGGGTCGTCATGGAGCGTTTATGCTTCTCAAATCACCCTTCATGCACATGTGACCCATATGCTAAGGCAGGGCCACTATGCTTCGTGAAGCACATTGCTTCACAATGCTATGCTTCTCTAGGCACCCTTTCTTCGTGAGGCATTGCTCCGCGAATTCCTTTCCACTTCACGAAGCACCTTCCATATGCACCTATGCCCTATGCCTAGGCTAGGCCACTCCACTTCGCATAGCACACCCCTTCGCGAATACATTCCACCTCATGGGGCACCAGAGCTTCGCAAGGCTTCTATCTAAGAACCCCTTTGCTCTAAAATTCTTTTTCCCATGCAACCTTCTAGGTTTTCACGAAGCAATTTCAATGTCCCTTGGATGATACTTCCCGTTGTGTTTCTTCGCCTTATGCTTCTTCGCGTAGGTACGCTAGCAACTATTGCTTCTTTGCATAGCCACACTAACGTGGACCCCTCAATGGATCACTCCATAACACTCATTCTCTATGGCGTTGCTGATTCCTTCCCTTCCCCAAGGGAGGGTGGGTATTAGTTATGTAAGTCCAAGGGGTGCAGAGTGAACCCACCTCGTCTAAGCTGCAGGAAGTTAAACTGCCAAGCACCATCGTCCTCAGCACATGACGTTAAACTGTGACCTCCCCCTGTGCACTATACATGAGGTTCCCCACCTTGGACAATCTGCACACCCACTGGTCTACACAGGAGTGTGACCATTCCTCACATGGAATGAGATCTTCTTTATTGCATCGGCATTTTTCCATGGAGAAAGGGCAACCACCTTGGTGTAATCCCCCCATCCTTTATTGCGAGAAGGTATCATCCATGCTCCTTCTCTCTTATTCGGTGATAAAGACTAAGAGGAGAGATTGAAACATGGATTTAGTTACCACATCCCTCTCCGTCTTGGCTTCGTCTCCATTCAGGACTCCATCCTGGAGTAAGTCCCAATCTCCATCTCCCTGGGCCGCTAACAATGTGTAAGCCCCTATTTCCTCTTTGGGCCGCGAACCACATGTAAGACCCTATTTCCATTCGGGGCCTCTAACAACGCGTAAGCCCCTATTTCATCTTTGGTCCGTGAACCACGCGTAAGCCCCTGTTTCCATTTTGGGCTGTTAATCACGTGTAAGCCCCATTTCACTTCCCACAGACACACCTTTCACGACATGATTGTCATGTCTTTGCTGACTCTTGTTTCTCACACCGAGCATTACTCATGTGGGATTAGAAAAAGCACCGACCATGACATACTTTCTGGGAAGCCTAGAGTGTAAGCCCCAAGCACATCCCAAACTACGTGGAATTTGATCCTTGCCATGGCAAGGTATGTAGAAAGCCTCCCCGAGGTGCAAGCCCACCATCCTTTGGTTTCGACCCCCTTCAAGTCGGTTTCCACATTCTGAACTATGTGGACTTTGATCCTTTCCAAGGAAAGGTACGTAGGAAGCCTCCCTGAGGTGCAATCCCACCATCTTTTGGTTTCGACCCTCTTCACATCAGTTCCCACATCCCGAACTATGTGGACTTCGATCCCTTCCAAGGAAAGGTACATAGGAAGCCTCCCTGAGGTTCAAGCCCACCATCCTTTGGTTTCGACCCCCTTCACGTCGGTTCCCAGATCCCAAACTACATGGACTTTGATCCTTTCCAAGGAAAGGTACATGGGAAGCCTCCATGAGGTGCAAGCCCGCTATCCTTTGGTTCCGAACACCTTCACGTCAGTTCCCACATCCCGAACTACGTGGACTTTGATCCTTTCCAAGGAAAGGTACGTAGGAATCCTCCTTGAAGTGCAATCCCACCATCCTTTGGTTTCGACCCGCTTCACGTCAGTTCCCACAACCCGAACTACATGGACTTTGATCCTTTCCAAGGAAAGGTACTTAGGAAGCCTCCCTGAGGTTCAAGACCAACACCCGGTCGTACCAACCCCCTTCACATCAGTCCACCCACACCTCTCCCAAAATATGTGGACTTTGATCCTTTCCAGGGTAGGGTATATAAGTATCCTCCCTGAGGTTCAAACCCAACACCCACTGGTCCCGACCACTCCATGTCGGTCTACCCCCATCCTGCATGACATTAAACAGTACGTCCCTTTTGTGCCCCATCCAGCAGTAAGCCGTTATGATACCTACTCAACAGTAAGTTGTTGTCGACTTCAGTTAGTGGTAAGACATTGTCAACTTAAACCCAGTGGTAAGTCATTGCCGTCCCCTTTGTCGGGACCCATATCTCTGGTCTGTCCTAGTGGCGTCAAATCAGCATCGGGCTGCAAACCATGTGTATGCCCCAATATATCATCAGGTCATTTTCCTCTGCGCACACCCCGATCCTATACCCCATCCTGAACTACATGGACTTTGATTCCCTGCCATGGGGATACGTAGGAGGTCTCTTTGAGGCTCAATCCCAACATCACCATCACCCTAGAGTTGACTCCATTTCATTCTCCATCCACTTCACTTAACCATCCATCATCCATACTGATTCTTACCCAGGCCACC
The DNA here is from genome assembly GCA_963277665.1 of Viscum album. Classification (NCBI taxonomy): domain Eukaryota; kingdom Viridiplantae; phylum Streptophyta; class Magnoliopsida; order Santalales; family Viscaceae; genus Viscum; species Viscum album. The sequence continues at coordinate 1,425,253,913 of OY728143.1, read as the reverse complement.
ACATCCCAGTGAGATCATGCCAATTCACCTCTCCACTGCTCCTAGCAGTAGCTGGGTAACTAAACACATGTTATCCCTGACATCAGTGTTCCCTCTAGGGGTTTCACCCATCTGATCCACTCTATTCAGTTTTCCGATCAGTCTGATCCGTATCTGATAGACGTTAAACTCGCAACATACTCTGTGTTAAACATAGGAAGCTGATGAAAACATCAGAGAAATGACTATGGAATATAATTCCCCACATTAGACATGGGATGCCTCGAGATTTCGTGCCCTCAAGAAGCCCTATAATAAGGGGGGAAAACCTAAGGTTCCAGTATTCTAGCATCCAGACACGCCAGTGATGTTCAACAGGACTACTCCCCCGACCGAAGGTTGTTGCCCTAGCTAGACCCATTGGAATTTCCTGATAGAAGCAGTGTAATTAACTGGTATCCATAAAGATATGGCACTGGAAAGAGTTTCACGAACAACGTCTTAAGTCTATAAGGGAGACCTGGACTAGGTAACGAGTTCCAAGGAGTAATCCATGGAAGGAAGAACTAAAATCCCATGATCCTATTTTGATCAAGGAGAAAATGTCCATGAACATGGAATGGATTCCGCCTGCCATTGGAAAGTGGGAATTCGGGGCAACAAACAATGTTGTCATCCCCGAAATAGATGTACGCGCGCACCCCGAAGAAAGGATAGAAAACAGAAATGGTGAACCTAACGTGAATGTCTTCTCCTCAATGTGAGGATTAGTAGCGTTTGAGACATCAGCTGACTAGCATGTCATCAGATCCAGTTATTTGATGTCGGGTCCCTCCAAGAAAATAGCGGACCTGATGTGAAAGTCACCAGAAGTGGGGGCAGTCAAAACATTGGGCATCCCGGTCTGCGATGTTGTCAGTGTAGATCCTTCTTACCATCTATGGAAGTCCGAATGGCACTGGGTCACTGGACATTTATTTCTTTGTTTTAGCACTAATGGTTCAATCTCCCTGCTTTTCAAGGAACCAAGCTGCTGCACCAGGAACCCAATCGCCACCCGCCCACCAACGTAGGGGTAGGGGAAACACCAATGCGGCAACCCCATGTGGCTCCTCCTCTTCTATGATGACCTCCACAACCACAGCTGCTGGGTGCCCATGCCCCATCTCCCATTCTGAAGTCATTCAATAAAGGGTGATAAGCGACCTTGTACTCCAGTAAAAGGAGGAGGGGATTATCCCGACTCGGGATATGGACTGCCAGGACCTAGAGGCATATGCTCCTTGTCACTACTACTACCCCCTAGGGCTGGACAGGTATCCACTACTCTCCACTCCAACATAAAATTGTTTCAGGAGCCTCTCTCCATAATGCCTCGACGACTCCATCCCCTACGCCGAAGAGGTAGGGGATGTCTGGGCCAGCCCAGCCGGGATCCTGTTTCAGGGGTCCTTGAGGAGGGCCCCCACTAGGCCGCTCTAGCGCTACCACCCGGTCCCCCGAGATGAAGAGCTGGTATATTACGTATCTACACCGCCGGCCCTGGCCCGGAGGACCCGGTGCCAGTGTCGGGAAAAATCCAAGGAGGACACACACCAAAGGGCGTCAACGTCGACAGATACTATGGCTCGGGCCACCGTGACATGTATCATCAAACCTCTGTGTATGATAATTAGGGGAACTTAGATACCCGGCCCGGATCGAGGCCCTAACCGCCCCACGGGCAGGCTGGGTCGACTCTCTCAGTCGCCGTCGCAGGTATTGGCTATCGCCAGTACGGAGGTCCTCCCCGTACCGCCATCATATAGAATGCAGACCCTCCCTGCTTCCAAGATCAGCACAGAGGTCCTCCACATTCTACCTTCAGTCTGAATGAGGCACCTACCCATGACAGTGACACTCAGTACGGAAGCCTCTCTCATAATCATTACATCGAGTATGGAGTCATCCCTCCTACCATAGACCGCCGGTGTGGGGACGTCGCACACCCAGTCAATTTCCAGCATAGGGGGTCTCCCCAGTCCTTACAACAGTTGGTGAAGGTCCCCCTCTCCTCAGAAATCAAAGGGGTAAAGGCCGGATTCGCTTCACCAGCACCCAGCCCGGGGGTCCTACCTGCATTCGACATGACCAGTACGAGGACCATCCTTGTGCTGACATTGTCAGGGGAAACAATCATGGAGGTCCTACTCATTCTCCTATCAGTTCCAGCGAAGGTCCTACCCACTCCAGAACTCCCCACAGAGGACCTCCCCATGTCCCCTTTGATATCTGCCTCGGTGCTCCTCACACCCCAGCTCACTCAGGCGGGAGTCTTCGCCGCCCTAGCACCAGTATGACCGAAGGTCCTCCTCGTGTCAGGAATCTACCATGTCCTGAAAAAACCATCCCAAGGTAGTAGAGAGGGTCATCACCACCATAAGAAGATCTGCAAGAAGATTCAGACTAAGATCAATCCAGTTTTCTTCTCAGACTCTGAGACAGAGTACAACTCAGCGATGGAACCCTTGCCTAGGTCCTCCGTGTCAAGGGCCAGGGCAGGAAAAAGGCACATCAGCCACCTACTCCAAGAATGTGAGGTCCATCAGATTCCTTCCTCCCTCCACAGGTATATTCAAGAGGACAAAATATTGGAAGATCCACAGGTTATGGCTGTGCAATCGCCACCATCATCACCAGAAGCACTCTCTACCTCAACTAGTGATCATAGAGAGCTATTCTGGGGACCAATGGTGGATGAGCAGCAGTGTGATCCATTACCAGCAGTCATAGTACCCATGCCGGAAACTGCGGTTGTCAGCCCATCCTACCGTGATGTGGTGGCTAAGTCACTACACTCTTCGGAGGATATCCTGAGATGCGGTGGTTTTTCAGCTCGCTCACCATATTCTCCACTGGCCAGCCTACCGTCCCAGCGGTCTACTTCGGTACCACTCCCAGTTCCTCAGCTGCCTCTGGTTGATGAGTGGGGAAATGAAGGGACAGACCCTAAATCTGAGCCGAGGATCTTATGAGATATCCTCACAGTGGACCACTTCCCTGAGATGTTTTGGCCAATTATAGTTCCAAATTTCTGTGCGCCGGAATCCCTCACCCAAGAGGAAGTCTAGTGTTTCTGCCAGACCCTCTGGGCGATGCACTTCCACCTTCATCACCAACAAGTGGATTATCCAAAGATCCAAGTGCATTTTGAAGACATTGGCGAACAAATCCATCTGGTTGATCTGGCCGTACTCCCCGAGGCCCAGCGCCCTGAGTCGCCAGGCCTCCGTAGGGCCCTCTAGTATTGGTGCGTTCAGATTTTCAAAGTACTCTGCCAGATTATCAAAGAGTCTTGTCCCCACGTACAGATCTGTGGCTAGGGGTAGTATGCTGCTCTCCTCTTCAGTCCTATCCAGCAATAACCTAACTTTCTCGGTGATATCGAAGACATGCCCCTAGGTAGAGTCGCGGTCAACATGGAAGCCTATTGGAAGAGGAGAATGAGCTGGAGCTCCATGATGGGGACCTACCCCCTGAAGGCGTTCTATAGATATTGGATCCATTGGGAAGGGTTACTCACCAACAGAGGAGCATGCTAGGTCTCCCTGCACCCACCGAGGCATTAGTCCTTAGCCGGAATCATGGTAAGGGTAAAGAGAATCTCGGGGCCATCAAACCCTCTGACCCATCTGGATTAGTGTAGAATACGGAGGAAGACCCGGAAAAGGCCATGTTGCGTCACCAACTTTCTGAACAAAAAAATATGGTCGACGACCTCCTGGATGAACGTGCTATAGAGCAACGGTCAGACTATGGTGATCCTCAGCTAGGGAAGCAGGGGCAGGCACAACTTCCCCTCAGCGAACTGCCTCCAGGTGACCCTGACCATCCTGCTCACGCAGAGAGGGTTGAGGCCGGAACATACGGTAAGAGGGCGTGGTATGTCTCACCAAATTCTTCTGAACGATGTCACAATCCTCAGGGCCCAGCTCAGGTTCCCCCAGTTACTCCACAGGTCTCCCCACTAGCCGCTCCACGAGCCGTAGGGCATGATTATCGCATTGAAGAGCCCACTAATGCACTGGTAGTTAGGGATCCCCATCAAGATAGGGACCACCACCCAAATGATCTGATGGCATCACTCATTTACCACCTAGAGGTGTTGGAAACACAACAGGTGGAAATCCCACCTGGTGGCAAGCCATATCTGGTGCGGGTGGATGATATGCGAGTACCCCCAGGTTTTGGGAATCCCACCTTTTCCCCCTTCAATGGGATAAGGGACCTGCCATAGCACTTAGCCCACTTCATATCAAGATGTGGACCCATGTTAGGAACCCCAGCGCAGCAGGAAGCCACCAAACTCCGGTGTTTTTTGAAGACATTGGAGGAGCCTACCTTCTTCTGGTAAAACCATATCCCCATCAGATCAGTAGCCGACTGGGAAGACCTTCGTAGGGAATTTTTCTACCAGTTCAGTTCCACCACTTGTAAGACGAGTATTACAGACCTCTTCAAGTTCAAGAATAGTCCTGATGAGCGCGTCATGGACTTTATCGCCCAGTGGAAAGGGCTCACATATTCCACTGACATGCCACTGACTCAGAATCAGTTGCTGACGATATGTATGGGGAACATCCAGACTGAACTGGTCCCCTCTTTGATCACCCAGAACTACCCTGGGGGATTCCAAGACTTCTCTGATAAGGCCCAACACCTAGAGTAATCCTTACAGTAGGCTAAGCAGGCATTTCCATTGCCTCCTGCAATCCCCGTGAGAAGGGCCTCCAGGGCCGAGCCTTCCGTAGTGGCCCAAACAGAGGCCCCCAGGAAACTAGAGTTGTTACCAATGGAGCCGGCTCCGTAGCCTTGTAGAGGCCCTCCACCTCAAGCGCAGCCTTCGGCCCAGCAACACCCACCATAGAATCAGCATGTTCCCCTACGTAATGCGTCATTGCTTCCTAGGAAAGATAACTAGGATCCACCGCCTCGACAGGCTCCTCCAGCTCCCCGTCAGAGATAAGCTCCAAGGTCCCCCTTTCCAGATAGGAGAAACCAGACCTACTAACTCAACAAGGCTTAGGTCCTCAGTTACTTCCGCAGTGCCTTGGAGCAAGGGATTGTATGTTTTCCTGAGTGCAGAAGGCCAGATGAGGTGAACCTCACTGATCGCCTTAACTACTACCCTTATCACAGGATCCTGGGGCACACTCTCAAACAGTGCTATGTGCTAAAAGACAGGCTTCAAGACCAGGTAGACAACAACATATTCTAGTTAGGCCCAGCCCCATCATAGGTGTCGTGAATCTTTGTGAGTCCAGATAGTAGTAGTGATAGCGAGGGCGAGTGGTTCCAGGTTTCTAACTGTGGGTCCCAAAAGTATGACGATTGGATGGATCGCAAAATAGTCACCCATTCCCATGGAGTCATCCGTGAAAGCCTGGATTGGCCAAAGCCATCAGAAATCGCAGCTACTACCTCTACATCATCATCTCCGTCGTTCTCTTCCCAGAAGAGAAAGCATCAACAACGCAAGGGAAATCAAAGTTCCCCACCAATGCCATCGTCATCCAATACTCTCGGAGACTTCAGGCCCCCGGAGATGGAGATCCCTCTTAGAATCTGTCCAGTTGTAGATAAATCTTCAAGTGATAGTCATGGGTATGCCTTAGTTAATACCGTATAGTTGATAAACCCCTACATGATTCATGATGATGAAGAGTTCCAGGAGGATCCTCCCAATGTCCCTATTCGTCCTCAGCATCGACAGAGTCATGGATATATGAGCTATAGGAGTGCTTCGGTCAGTACTTCAAGCCAGTCCATGCATGATATTGAAACCAAGCAGCAAGACCAGTGTAGATCTCAGCACGCGCAGCCTTCTCATCTGGTGTCATCAGGTTCGCCTTCATCACCGTTCGTGTTGTTGGATTAGGAAGAGCCACATCGAACTCACCGTGACCAGCCACCCCCTACTGCAGGACAGTCTCAGTCATTTGGACCTCATTCAATAGTCACTCCGCTGGCGTCGACTAGTGAGCAGTGAAATAGTCCTAGCACAAGTCAAACGTCGGTCCATCCGGCAGGACCCACCATACCTTCTATCATAGAGCGACCACCTGAAAGCAGAATTTCATGCCTGGCACGAAATTATGATGTCCTCAAGCATCTTTATAGCATTCCAACAAGTCTCTCCATCCTTGAGGCTCTTCGACTATCGTCATACATGCTTGAGGCCCTTGCTGAGGTTTTAAGAAGCCCCCTTCAGTTTGAGACAGAAGTAGCAGCCGCAGAAGCCTTCCACGCTGAGGCAGTTGAGAATGATGAATGCCAGGCCATTATCTCATTCTCTAGAGAATATGAAGGCTCTCACATACAGGGGTCCATTTTCCCACTGTACATCAATGACCAGTTCAATGATATGGAGTTCCACCGTTTTCTCGTCGACACGGGCTCTAGGATTAACTTAATTTTGACTCGGACACTGCGAAAACTGGGATTGTATGAAGATGATTTGAGCCCCTCTGACCTAAGAATCCAAGGTTACGATAGTACAGAATAGACACCGGTCAACAAGATCCACTTGAAGATCTAGTTTGGTGGTCTAGTTTCCAACACCAACTTTATGGTTGTCTCCCAGGACACCACCTACAATGCATTGATGGGCAGGTCATGGCTCCACCTGCATGCGGTGGTTCCCTCATCATATCACCAGTGCCTCAAGTACTCCCTTAATGGTCGAGTGGGAATGCTTTAAAGTGATGCATCTCCCTTTGCCTCTTGTGAAGCCCACAACCTGGATGTCGACTACTACAAGAGAAAAGACAAGAAAATTCAGACTAACGAGGTCGAGCATGCCATGGTTGAAACTGACTCGTGGACAGATCTAGATGATGCCTACATCTTTCCAATCCACCAATTGGAGGCTACAACCATGGACATGGGACACTTCTTCATTGTGTCTAGAAAAAAAGGGTAACACATTCCCAAGTCTAAGCTATGGCGGAAAATAACCTCCTACTCCTATACAAATCAGGCTTAGGTGATCCCATAGCCTCTTAATCCCTTAAGGTATCGGAATGTCCACCCCATGGCAATGAAAATATGTCATACCTACTTGTTCCGTCGGGGCTGGGATAAACTGGCTCAAGATGACGTGCCATTACTACTTTGACATCATCAAGTGTTCCCCCTTGGGCTGAAGACCAGATGGGATCAGATCAACAACCTCCATCGTTATGGTTACGGCAGCACAGGAGTCCCCCAATGCAGTTCCCACTACCACTCAGGCGGGTACCAGCCTCCCGTCAGGATCTGCCAACACGAAAGAAACTCCTCCCGCTAAGGATCTCTCCTCCATAAGTTAAGAAGAGGATTTACAAGATTTCCCTCCTTTGAAGAGGGAATATCTTCCATAGTTGATGAATTGGTACAGGTGAACCTCGGTAGCGAGGCAAACCCAAAACCCACACTGATCAGTGCCACTATGCCCTTCAAGAAGCAATGAAGGTACATAGACTTCCTTAAGCAGAAACGTGATGTATTTTCCTGGAGTTACAATGAGATTCTAATACTATATCCTCATGTAGCCATCCACTGCCTCAGTCTTCCAGAAAATCATCACGGGTTCAAGCAGCCAACCAGAAAAATGCACCCTTCTCACGGTGCCATGGTTGAGGCCGAAGTTGGAAAGATAATCATATCCAATTTTGTTAATAAGGTCCAGTACCCCAAATGGATAGCCAACATCATGCCAGTCAGGAAGGAGAACAGAAAAATCAGAGTTTGCATTGACTTCTGAGATCTCAACCGTCATTGTCCAAAGGATGATTTTATCCTTCCTATGACATAACTCTTGATTGATGCTAGGACTGGGTTCCACGCCCTCTCCTTCATGGATGGGTACTCCGGATATAACCAGATCTGAATGGACCCCAAGGATGAGGAGTTTATAGCCTTCAGGTCACTACAAGGTACTTTTTGTTACCAAGTCATGTGCTTCGGCTTAAAGAATGTAAGAGATACCTATCAGCGGGCCATGCATCGCATAATTAAGCCAATCCTTGGGATATTGGTGGAATGTTATGTAGACGATCTGGTGGTCAAATATCTCTAGGGCCAGGACCATCTCAAAGACCTTGAGAAAGTGTTTGGATTACTCTGTTCCCATCACCTGAAGATGAACCCATTGAAGTTCACATTCGGGGTCACCTATGGAAAGTTTCTCGTCTTTTTTGTCAGATACTGGGGCATCGAGATCGACTCGGAGAAGATCAAGGCCATCAACCAGATGTCTCCCCCAACAAATATCCAGGAGCTTCGAGGCTTCCAAGGCCACTTAGCCTACATAATCTGATTCATAGAAAATTTGGCTGGAAAGTGTAATCCCTTTTCTAGGCTCCTGAAGAAAGGCACACTTTATGAGTGGGATGAAGAATGTCATACTGGATTTGAGAAATCAAGTAGTATCTGCTCTAGACACCGGTCTTAATTCCACCAGTCTCCAGAAAGCTGCTGGTCCATTATTTGACCACCATAGAATGATCTCACAGTGCCCTTCTCTCCCAGAAGAACAATAAGGGGATGGAGAATAGACTCTACTACCTCAGGCACATGCTCCTCGATACAGAGACCAGATACTCCCCTATCGAGAAGAGCTGCCTTGCGTTGGTATTCACAGTACAGAAATTGCAGAATTACCTCTAGAATCATGAGGTACAATTGGTGTCACGAGTATATCCCATGAAGTACATTTTGAAATACCCCATGTTGATAGGTCATCTAGCTCAGTGGGCGGTGATTCTACAGCAGTTCGACATCAGGTTCATTCCTCAAAAGGCTATTAAGGGGAAAGTGCTGGTAGACTTCCTTGCTTCCCATCCATCTCCTACTGACCAGTCCCTGGATCTCAATTTCCCTAATGAGGCGATCCCCTCAGTTGACCAAGACATGTTGTACTGGCAGATGCAATTCGAGGGTGTTTTCCAGAGCCCCATCGGCAAGAGGATCAATGATCCCAGACTCAATAGAGTAGGCCTGGGTATCGTCTTCATTACCACGACACAAGCCATTCATCCGTATTCATTCCTGTTGTCATAAGGATACACCAACAATGAGGCAGAGTATCAGACTCTCATAATTATCCTCGAGATGGCCCTCGATATTGATGTGTCCCATTTTCATGTAAAAGGGGATTCCGAACTAGTCATCAATCAGATCAATGGGGACTATGTCATCAGAAAGCTAGAGCTTGTATCATTGTTGGAGCTCACTCTCCAGCTAATGGACCAGTTCCCATATCAGATGGAAGTTACTCATGTCCCTAGATCTCAGAATGGTTGGGCTGACACCCTAGAAAGCATGGTTTCATCACTTGTAGAGCCCGAACAGGATGATCTGATTATCCACATGTCACGCCGAAGAGTCACTTCTCCCATCACCCTAGATGATGATGAAAGCCTACAGGTAAGCTACCTTACTACTGGTACCTCCAAATTAGGACCCCCAGGTCCTCAGGATGCAGTGATTTTAGTGGATCCCAATTGGAGAACCTCCTTTGTCGAGTACCTCCAAAATGGTAATTTCCCAGCAGATTGGGCCGAGCATGAGCGAATCTGATGCCGCTCATTACAGTTCACCCTCTAGGATGGCCCTAGTCATCAGCAGATCCTCTACAAGCGCGGGTTTGATGGGGTTATCCTCTATTGCATTCAAGGAGTCAATATTTCCCAACTCATGCAAGAGGTTCACGCTGGTTCCGGTGGGGCTCATCAGACCAGGATGAAGCTGTCTCACCAGATCTAGAGACTATGGTACTTTTGGCCCTCCATGATCCATGACTACATCGATTTCACAAAGAGGTTCCATGCGTGCCAAATTCATGCTAACTTCATGCTTAAGCCGCCAGAGCCTCTCCACTCCACCAAGTACTCCTGACCATTTGCGGTATGGGGACCCGATGTCGTGGGATCATATCCACCGGAGACGTCTCGCTAGTGCAGGTTCATCCTGACTGCTATAGATTTCTTATCCAAGTGGGAAGAGGTAGTTCTGCTCAAGGATTTCAAGGCCTGTTCCATCATTGAATTCATGAGCTCCAACAGTATCTACCGATTTGGAGTCCCTCACGCCATCCTCCCTAATAATGGTATGAACTTCCGGGCAGCTATGCTGAAGAAAATGTACGCTAAGTACAACATCTGTTCTAACCATACCTCCTGTTATCATGCATAATAAAATGGATAGATCAAGGTATTCAACAAGACCCTATCAAACATTTTGAAGAAAATGGTTGGTCTAAAAAAGAAGAGTTGGCTGGACAAGCTCCCCAATGCCCTCTGGGCTTATCAGACGACAACTCGTAATTCCACCCAGGTGACCCCATATTCCCTGGTGTACAAGATGAAGGATATCTTGCCCATCGAGATTCATTTTCCTTCATTCCACATAGTTTTCTACAATCATCAAGCGAAGAATAAAGTAGTTGAAATCTATTTGGCTAAATTGTAAGCGCTTGACGAGAACATGCTTCGTGCCCTGCACAATCTGGAAAGTCACTAGAACAAAATGGATAGATCTTTCAACAAGAAAGTTCTCCTCCACTCCTTGTAGGGAGACTTGGTACAAGCACTCAGAACACCAATGATACTCAGTAGAAAACCACCCAAGTTGGAACCCAAATGGGAAGGACCTTACATTGTTCACAAGGTTTACTCCAATGGAGCATACTCCCTGGTCACCACGGATGGTGAGCATATAACTCCTCCCACCAATGAAAAATTCCAAAAGAAATACTTTTCCTGAGAAAAATGGTCCTGCATGACCCTAAACTGCTGAGTCCAGAATGACCCAAAACTGTTGGGTCTTGCATGACCCTAAACTGTTGGGTCCTGCATGACCCTAAACTGCTGGTCTTGCCTGACCCTAAATTGCTGGTCCTGCATGACCCTAAATTGTCGGGTCCTTTATGACCATAAACTCCAGGTCCTGAATGACCCTAAATTTTCAGGTCCTGCATGACCCTAAACTGCTGGTCCTGCAAGACTATAAACTACCATGTCTTGCATGACATTAAACTGTAAATCATCCTAAAAGACGTTAAACTGCACCCTTAGAACTACGTATGGATTGATTCCCATCCACATGGGATACATAGGAACACTCAGATGTTACATCTTGAGTCCAGCCCAAACTCTTTTATTCGACTATTCCCCCCTGGGTGTAGTTCTCTCGGAGGACCCTACATGTTGTAGTGCAAGATTCTTTGGCTCTACTCATGTTGGGAGTACGACGGTCGCATCATGTGCTTCCTCCTCGTTCTTCTATTCTCCCACGTCCTCACCACACGACGCTATACTTCATGGACTTTCAGAACTACGTGTTGATTGATTCCCATCCACATGGGATACGTAATAATGCCCATACATTTTGTCTGTCGGACCAGCCCAAACTCTAGAATATCCCCCCGGGTCAGAACACGTGGTGTGGTGACGGCTTCCTCCCTAATTCATGTCGAGTTCATCATCACCCCACCATACATCTCACTCTGTGGAGACTTTAACCTCAGTCACCACCATGCTTGATGTTAAAATGCATGAGCACATCTATGCTTCACTTTCCACTTTACTTGGGATTCCATTATCTTTTACACCCAAAAGAACCCTTGACTGGCATGGATTCTCAGCCCAAGGGCCTTCCTACCACTAAGGGACAACATTCTCGAGGGTTTCAAACAACAAATTGATAAAAGCCCATGTTGAGAATAAGGTCAGTGATCGAAGATCATTTGTTGTTCCCATTTTATATCACATGATATAGATGCTGTGTTTCGAATTTTGTGAACAACCATCCCTTTTCATTGTCACTACCCATGTATGTCCCAAACATGGAGTGTAGGGGTTAGTTCTACCTCGTTGTCTCTTCAAGCTTCGATCTGCCTTGGGCATGAGTGTGATTCCATCTGGTGGTACCTTATGTGGTGGGGAGTGCCTAGTCCTAGTCCTTGTTTCTCACACTGAGCATTACTCCTGTGGGATTAGGAGCTATGATAGGGAAACACCCGCATAAGGGGTCATATGGCTATAGTTGTCCGGGATGCCCGACCTGAGGTCCCTCGACCCTTTTGGCCCCTTTTTCCATCTTTTCTCATATGGGGTTGTGCAGCGTGGTATGGTCTCACGTCCCCATTCACATCGGGCTATTTTTTCATTCCCCACACATCCCCATGAGACATTACTCCCTCCATTTATTGTCCCTTCTGCTAACATAGGCCCTTCCATGCTTCGAGATCCCCATCATTTGGGTCTCTATCATCTTATAGGTCCAAAAGGAACACCAAATGGCCTAGATACGAGGCCTAAGGGCTCTCCTACCATTTCGGTACAACATCCCCAACATCCCTCGACCTTCCTGGGACCCTTTCCCAAGGCCCCACTTAGGATTTTATGTTGTAGTATGGGATTATGTCCTCATTCACATCGGGTTACTTTCCATGTTGTACACATACCTCATTGGGGTATCTTTCCCTTACTCTATGTCCTTATCACAAGACGATAAACTGCACGACATCCTCTAGAACTACGTGTGGCTTGATTCCCATCCTTATGGGATACGTAGGATCGCTGAACATCTTGTCTTCGGATCCAGCCCCACTTCTTGGAAATCTCCCTATCATTTTGGCCCCTTGTCCTACGTTCTTCTAGAATAGGGGTATACGGTGTGATATGGTCTTTTGTCCCCATTCATGTTGGGTTTATAACAACCACGCCACATACCTCTCTCTCCTGAGTCTCAATTGGGTCCCTCGACCCTCTTAGGTGATTCTCTAATGTGCTCAAGATTACTCTGGTCCAACACTTAGAGTGTCGAACTCTATCCGGACATGTTCTCACCCACCTTTAAGGTTTCATGTTCCCCTTCATTAGGGATTTCATTATCTTTTAAATCTGGAAGGGACCCCCCATATGGCATGTATACTCAGCCCAAGGGATCTCTTACCACTATGGGCCAACGTTCTTGAGGGTTTTGAACAAAAAGTTGATACAAGTCCCACATTGCGAATACGGTCAGCGGTCAATGCTCATTTGTTGTTCCCATTTCAGGTCACATGATATGGATACTGTGTTTCGAACATGGTCAACAGTCATCCTCCATCGTCACACCAACCTCATTAAGCCCAAAATGTCAGTCGCATGATTCACAGCATTTTCCACCCCATCATGTCCAAGTGGAATCTTAGAACTCCTAGTGCTATCCCTCAGTGTGCATTTGCACGTTAGGAGAACAAAACTGTGGTAAGTCATTCTTCGGGGATCCTCACCGACTTCCATTTTACATGCATTCTAAGTATTGCAAAGATCTCTTCCACCCTTATTTCCTACATTGGGTTCGAATCACATGGGCTTAGGGATTGGACCGAGGTATTCACCTATTTGGAAGAGTTTCGCTAACCTATGGTCCGAGCTCTAAGACCTTAAACTAAGATCTCTTTATAGTTCCTCTATTCTGTTTTGTCTTTTGGGATCTTTCCCTTACAAAACTGTGTGGTGTGGAGAGTGTGGGCTTATGCCCTCATTCGCATCATGTTTTCAATATCCACACCATGTACTCCCCTTTCTAGGAGTTAGTCCCTCCTACTTCCTATCCCACATGATGTTAAAAGGTACCTTCAAGAACTACGTGTGGCTTGATTCCCATACTCATATGATATATAGGAACACTCAGACATCTCATCTTTGGGTACAGATCAGTTGAGAGTTATCCTCTCCTGTCCCATATCCTCTAACCTTTTCTGGCCCCTCAGCCTGAGGTTTCTCTCTAAGAATCACACACGGTGTGACGTGGACCTCGTCCTCATTCACGTTGGGTACGATTTATCGCACCATCCACATTCCCCTCCTAAACCTCATATCTCCTATATACGTCCAGGCCATATGAAGTTAAACTATGTCGCCTGGTCCCATCACATGACCCTAAACTATGACATTATCGTCCTAGCCGCACAACGAAAAAAAGCACTACAACGTGGGGTCCTCACTCGAGGGGACATCATATTTCGTATCGATCACACCCCATACCATTTTTTAACACCCTCACACGGCTTTATTCTTGTGTCGATGCCTGGATATTCTATCCTACGTCCGTCGCTTTACAAAAAAACACTCATTCATCCTAAAGGACAAACAAGATCTATCAAATACCGCTTCTTTTGGTGCAAGGGATTGATCCGCACAACCTTATTATCCATGGAATTGGTATATTATCGTTCCATCCACAGAACTAAGTGTGGCTTGATTCTCATTCTCATGAGATACGTAGAAACGCCCCTCCACTTCAACTCAGGCCCAGTCCAACTATTTTTTTCGGTCCCTCAACCTAAAACCTCCTCAAGAAACACATGGTGATCGGAACCCCAGGTTCCTTATTCACGTCGGGTTTCATAATTACCTCACAATGTGTCTCACGCATCCCCTACAATCTCTGGTCCGAGTTCTATGACCATAAACTAAGATCACTCTGCGTCCCTACCGCAAGACGTTAAAATGAACGACGTCTTCAGAACTACATATGGCTTGATTCCTATACTCATGGGATACGTATGAATTCCCAAACATCTTGTCTTCAGTTCCAGCCCTAGGAATCTAAAATCCTATTCTCCCTGTTTTTCCCCTAGGCCAAAACTCTTTTGGGAACATGTGGTGTGGTGATTAACTCATGGTTTCTTATTCATGTCGGGTTTTTTAATAGCCGCACCATGTGCCCCGCATGTCTTTTCCCAACCAGGTCCGAGTTCTATGACCCTAAACTAAGATCTCCCTATGGGAACTGCATGTCATGTATGGCTATTTCGCCACCATGTGCATAGTACATTAAATCAATCCCCCCTTAATGGTACACCCTAGTACCTTAAGTTGAAAGTGTGTGACCCCAAGACCCTTGTCCTTGGGAAGGGACTCAAATCCCTCTATCTGATACGTATTATTGTTGTACTCGGATGTGTTTTAACAAAGATCCCTAAGTGTGGAATTTTCATGGGGACATTCTCCTCGTTCCATGTACAAGCTTCGTGAGCCTATTATTTGGATCTTCATCCTCTTCCACATTTTAAGGGACCCACTTTACGGCTTGGTCTCATGTCGCCTTGGCTCACCTACCGTCTTGGGCCAACATCCCTAAAGACCCCGGACGACACTTGTGACAGGTCTTGTGTTTCGAACATGGTTAGTGGTCGACCCTCATCTGTCTGTCCCCATATCAGGATAATGCAATATGGATGCTATGTTTTGAACCTGGTCGACATCCATCCCCTATCGTCACACTGCCATCATTGTGGTCTAGATCTAGAGCATCATGATTCATATATTTCCACTCTCTTATGTTCAAGTGGAATTCCAACACACTCGTCTTTACTCCTTCACGCATCTAGGTGAATTATATAGACGGATCAACATCATTGGGACGTCATTCACTGAGTGTCCCCTCACCCCTAACATGTTCCTTCCTGTTTCAGGAAAGTTCCACCACTATGTTTCCCACATAGAGCATGACTCACCCGGGCTTAGTAGTTTTGGTAGGATGTGCACTGGAACGACCATGCCACACATGCCTTTCATCGTCCCGCATGACGTTAAACTGTACTCTCAGAACTACGTGCAACTTGATTCCCATCCTAATGGGGTACGTATAAATGCCCGACCACTTTGCTTCGGGCCCATCCAAATTTTCACTTTTGGTCCCTTGTCCTGAAGAACCTCCTCTGGGGATACATGGTGTGATGTGGACCTCGTCCTCATTCACGTCGGGTTTATAGCCACCGCACCGCATACCCCATTCCTGTAATCTTCCCTTTCTCCCACCATCTTTACCGTACGACATTAAACTACGTGTCAATCACCTTCAGAAGTATGTCTAACCCCTGATCGGACATATACGCCCACATAATGTGTTTCCACCATGGTGGTGTAATTTCAAGAGTGTTGGATTCCAGTCGAACTACCCACCACTCCACATTCTATGCTTTGCGTGCCCTCTATTCAGACCATCTTCCTCTTTCGCATCTAAAAAGACCCACTAATAGTATGCATGCTCAGCCTATGGCTCACCTACTATCTTGGGCCAACATTTTGGAAGAATAATGGGTAGCATTTTGAGTTAGGCCCCGTGTTTCGAACATGGTCAGCGGTCGACCCTCATTTGTTATCCCCATTTTAGGCTAAATCAATAAGGATACTGTGTTTCAAATGCGGTCAACAATTATCCTTCATTTCCATGCCACCCCAACAGTGTTCTGAATATTGGGTATCGTGATTCACACGCTCTACTCCCCTATGTTTGGATTAATTCTAACGCCCTTGGCGTTACCCCGCTCATGCACTATAGCACATTGGAAGGACGACATGTTGATTGTTCTGAGGTCCTCTTCCTCCAATAGGGCCTCTCCAATTTATCCCTAGAAATGCAGATTGGTTGTTCAAACTCTGGATGCCTGAAGCTTGGTCGGAACTCTTATGTTCAGATAGAATATCATGGAGATCATCCCTTGTTTCTCACATTGGGATCGACCCATGTGATCTTAGGGATTGATCACTAGGCATTTCACGAATATAACAGATGCGAGTAAAACCAATACAAATAATGGAATCATTCATGCATCTAGCATAATACAATAAAATCATTAAAGTAAGTTCGAGGTTTTGTAATCCTTACAGCACTCGAGGGTCAATCCCTCCCATGGACGGGTTAACCCCGTCAAAATAAAGTTTCATCTCCGCCACCCTATGGCTTGTAGCGTCCAGGATTTACTGCCGCATGTTCAGATCTCGCTCCTCCTAGGCAGCGATGGGGCGCAATTCATCTGCCGCAATCTGGGCCCACCCTACGTCGGTTTGGATGAAGGTCATCTCTTAAGAGGCTTGATTCATGCGCTCTTAGGCCTCTTCCATATGGGCATTCAAACGCAATATTATCTTTGATTGTGCATGGAGGGAGGCTGAGTGCTCATTCGCCCGCACCTGCAGCCACTAAACCTCGTTTTCAGCCTCTTGATGTTCACCTCTTTCCTTCACTGCCAGCCCACATCGAGGCCACGATCATACTCCCAATTCTTCTCCGCCATAATATCTCAGACGAGCATGTGGGGATGCTAGGCATCCACTCCCCCAGCACACAGTTCATGCAGCCACGAGAGAATTCTATCCATCTCATCCAGCCATTTTGTTTGGGGGGTGTCATCGATGAAGCGCTTGATCAGGTTCCATGATCGGTGACAGAATATTTTTCTATCCTCTTCATTAGAGGTCGTCTCATCCTAGTCGGTGTAGTTGGCAGGCTCATAAGTGGGGAACACCCCCAGGAACTCATCAACAGGGTCCACATCTAGTGTTTGATTGGGCGTGGTGGGACCCGAGCTGTCTGATCAATCCTCATCATCGGATCCCACCTCAATAATCTCAGGCTCATCCATGCTGATGGTCCCACTAGTGATCGAGAGTGCTGCAGTTTGGTCAATGTGGGTATTCGCCTCCATGATCATTAGCATTCCCCTGGGAAAGGCACCACCAGAAGTCTCGACCAACCTCGCCAAGGCAACCCACGCCATTTGAAGAACTATACACACCTAAAAGGGGTGTGTACATCAGTTGACATGGTCAATGGTTAACAGTAATGAATTTGGTAGAGGATACTTACAAAGATCGAATTCCTGGTCTCGTTCTTGGTTTGATGCCATCGAGACCCCGAGGCATGGCCCCCCTTATATTGTCGGAAGATCTGAAATCTCTAGAGGGGCCACTTCAGGTGTCATGTCCCCGATGGACGTGGTAATCGATGCAACCACATGTGTAGATCCTGAAGGCCCCGCATCAACATATGTTGAGGGGCGAGAACAAGTTCTGTGTATGAGACCCTCCTGCACAGTTCAAGTATTAGAAAAGAGTCTATAATGACCTGGAAGAAGACCCTAAGGAAGGGGCTTGGGATTTTACCTCAAGGTTCTCTGCAAATTCTTCAAGGTCTGATTCTTGATCACCAACTTCTACCTCCACTATTGGGCTCTTTCTACCGGCCTCCTCCCCCAGGAGGACTCGTCTGATTCTTCCGGCAAAGGGAAGCACTCTCTCAGTTCAGCGGCTTCTGACTACGGTGGGACTGTTCGATCTAACAACACCCTCACCCAGTCTTTCATTTGATGTGGGGCACCCTAGAAGTGCACAAAGTCCTCCAGATCTGTCTGATATTGCTCTGCCTCTGCCTAGGATACTGTAAATCTGGCTCTGATAGGGCCAATTCCCAAAAAGTCCATCTCGAGACGGTTCAAATGTTGCCACATCTCGGACAGGCCAATGAATTTTCTATTGACGTCCCAGATGTCTCAGGCCTCCGGGTTGGCAGCATTCTCCGACATGTCTATATGGCGCAACCGCTTCCCAGGGGCCTGGGTGGATATCCTATGGAATTCTCTTGGTGGAATCCCCTCCGGATAACTCCATTATTTTAGGACCACCTTGTCTTCTGTCATTGTTGGATCTGGTGTTGCTGCCTCAACCTCAACTAGTATGGGTCTCACTACCATGGTCGCCCTGCCATCACAGGATGTCCTTGCTGCCCTCCTTCCCTAACCTCGAGGTTGGGGAAGAGCACCATCACCGGCTCACATGGTTGGATGCTTCAGCATCTCCCCCGGGTAAGCCGCCTCCCAGCTTTTGGCATACTTCTTCGCCAACCCAAAGACAGATGTGGGAGGAGGCAGCTCATTCCACATATTCTCATCCTCCTGCATGAACATGGTCCACATTTTCCTCATCACGCACGGGTGATCCTTGTATCACACCCTCAAATAGACCTGAGGGGTTAGTCACTGCATGCACCAAAATTTCCTAGAAAATTGGTGTGGGGTGTACGACTCACATAGGGGCTCACGGTCCACTCTTGCCACCATCACTCCACCTTGAAAGGCCAGGAGGTAGGACCAGTGCTCTTATATTCCTTGTCTATCATCAGTGAAAACACCCATTGGTAGCAGGAATGGATGAAAGTTGAACTCCTCCACCTTCCACACCCAATTCAGTACTGCTTGCATAGTCAGCTTGGCCGGAAAGCTCCTTGCGGCATTCAGAATGGACGAACAGAAGTCTGAACCTATAGGGGAGATGGGGTTTGGGTATTCATAGACCCCCCTGACGTGTGCCACTATCCACCCATATAAGAGGTGGAATGGCATGCATATCCTCTGTGGCCTCTTCCCCTCGCTGATATGCCACAACATCTTGTACGGATTGGCGATCATTAGGATTCCAAGGTTCACCTGCCCTCCGGTCACCAACATGGAAACCATGATAAATCTGCTTGTTTGCATGCCCATGTTCATATCCCTCACTAGAAGGATCCAACCATAGATGAGAGCCGCAATGAATGATGTTATCCTGACTACTGGTTGTTGCTCGGTGCTGACGCTGAATCCCCAGGTTTTCCACTAGATGTCGTCCATGAGCCGCTAGTACGAGTGCTCCTTTCCCCATTTATCCCCCTTCGGGCAAGTCTGAGGCCCTACCAGAAACTGTTTATCTTCTGGGAAGTTCATAAACTACTTGAACCATCATCTAAAGTGGATATATCTCACTGCTTCCTTATCCTCTCTGGGCACCAGCTTCATCAACGCCATCGCCAGTGGTGGAATTTGCTCTGGATCCTCCCACACACCCATAGTGGGGAGGAATTCATTATACATCACCCCCAGTATTAGGACCCCCGAGATATGATTCACATCCCATAAACTGATGCCAATCTCCCTGTGGTGTAAATGGAATGTATTGGTCCTCAATGACCACCTTCTCAGAAACACTGGCATCAGCTGCTTCGGTTGATAGATGTGTAATTAGGAGGCCCAAGCTACTTCATACAAGCCCACTCTCATCAACTCAACCCCAAACTCTTCACATGAGGCACCTACCTAATAGGCCCAAGCCCAATCATCTGTGAAATTTCCGCCCTAGCATAGGTCCCACTCATTGGACCACCCCTTCCCCGGGTTCCTCAAGGATTCCTTCAAGATTGTTTGGTATAGAGGGGGGGATGACTCTGGCTGTGATTCCTTCCTATCAACATTGTTCAGATGATTTTACAAGAAATAAACAATGACGAGTGTGAAGTCATCCCAAGCATGGTCTTCAGCATCCCTGAACCACTAGCGCTGACATAATGTGCTTCGGAACCAGTAATCTGGATTGTCCCAACTTGTTTCAGGGATGAAGACATCACCTCTCATCCCAAAGCCATACAAAGGCAGCCTCTTGCACAGCGGGTAGTTCCTTTGGATTTCCAATAGAAACTCCACCAATGACTCATGGTCAGAGTGGATATGTATCAACTCCCCTAAACCCAATCTATTCACCATCTCCTTCTTTCAGGCAGTGTCTGCAAGGACCCCCCTAGTAGCCTCTGGGTGAGCCATTCAGTTTTTTGAGTTTGGGTGTTATTTGGGTTTTGGATTGTGAATCTCTTTCGCGGAGCAAGGCTATGGGGATCTTTCGTGAAGATTGTTTGCAGAGCCCTGCCTTGGCCTTCAAACACAAGTTGCAAAGCACTCCGATGCGAAGTCAAAGACTCATTGTGCACCAAGAAGCAGAAGGCCCGATTCGGGGAGTGCAATCACGGAGTACGTGGAGCTTTTCAAATCGAGAGCGCTAAAATCCAAAATCATGGATAAGAGAAAGGAAAAAAGAGAGGTCAACTCCCTTATTTATAGGCGAGGACCTTGGGAGCTTTGCGGTACGTCTGTCCGAGGTGAGATTTGTGGCGCGCCTAGCCCGCGCACACCTCTCCGCCTTGCAAGCCACCTTCGCGATGCCGCTTTGTGATTGACCGAGGAATTTTGGTGATGGACCCTCAGACTTGGAACCTCATTTTCACCTCAGCTCTAAGACAAGGGGTATTTATTGGTGCCAAAATTTGGGAAGGATAGAACACATGAGAAGCTTTTTGGGTGGCCTCGTAAAGCTTGAGCGTGGAGCCCCATAGCCCTGTATCCACCACCAAGCTCCCCCTCTGCGAACGTGTTGTAGAGCAAGGAGGCGGGATGCACCGCGAACTGATTTGACGTTCGCAACCCGCCGAGGAGCAAGGAGGCGGGATGCACTACGAACCGATTTGACGTTTGCGACCAGCCGTAGAGCAAGGAGGCGGGATGCACCGTGAACCGATTTGATGTTCGTGACCCACCGTAGAGAAAGGAGGCGGAATGCTTTGTGAACCCGTTTGACGTTCGCGAGCCCGCCGCAGAGAAAGCTTCATCTTTGTTCCAAGTGAGCCCTACTTCGCGGCGCCTCTTGCCTATAAATACCAGGCTCTCCTTGAGCCCAACTGACGGATCCTCCGACCTTTCGCCTTCTGAGATCCCAAATCGTGAAGCAATATCTACATTGCAAACCATGAGCTCTGCAAGGTACTCCTGCATCATGAAGTGCCTTTCATTTTTCATGAATTCGGCCCCTCTTCAAAGAGGGATACCCTTTGTAGAGCCCATGGGTTTCTGTGAAGGAAGGGGATCCCCAAGGGGATTTGGGTCATCGTGGAGCGTTTATGCTTCACGAAGCACCCATCATGCACATGTTCCCCATATGCTAAGGTAGGGTCACTGTGCTTCGCGAAGCACATTGCTTCACAATGCTATTCTTTGCAAGGCACCCTTTCTTCGCGAGGCATTTCTCCACGAATGCCTTTCCACTTCACGAAGCACCTTCTATATGCACCTATGCCCTATTCCTAGGCTAGGCCACTCCACTTCACAAAGCACACCACTTCGTGAATACCTTGCACCTCATGGGGAACCATAGCTTCACAAGGCTTCTATCTATGAACCCATTTGCTCTATAATTATTTTTCCTATGAGACCTTCTAGGTTTTCATGAAGCAATTGCACATCCTGTGGACGATACTTCCCATTGCGTTGCTTCGCCTTATGCTTCTTAGCATAGGCACAATAATGGCTATTGCTTCTTCGCATATCCATGCTAACATGGACCCATCAATGGATCACTCCATAACACCCCTTCGCCACGGCTTTGTTGATGCCATCCCTTCCCAAATGGTGGGTGGGTATCAGTTATGTAAGTCCTAGTGGTGTGGAGTGAACCCAAATCGTCCGAGCTGCAGGATGTTAAAATACCAAGCACCATCGTCCTCAGCACATGACATTAAACTGTGACCTCACCTCGTGCACTCTACGCGGGGTGCCCTGCCTTGGACATTCTGCATGCCCACTAGTCTCCATGGGAGTGTGACCATTCCTCAAATGGAATGAGATCCTCTTTATTGGAGTGGCGTTTGTCTGTGAAAAAAGGGCAACCACCTTGGTGTAAGACCCCCATCCTTTCTTGTGAGAAGGTAGCATCCATGCTCCATATCTCTTTTTTAGTGCCAAAGACTAAGAGGATAGATGGGGGCAAGAATTTTTTTATCCCATCCCTCTCCCTCAAAGCTTCGTCACCATTCGGGTCTCCACCCTATAGTAAGTCCCACTCTCCATCTCCCTGGGCTGCTAACAATGCGTAAGCCCCTATTTCCTATTTGGGTAGCGAACAACGCGTAAGCACCAATTTCCATTCTGGGCCGCTAACAACACGTAAGCCCCTATTTCCTCTTTGGGCCACAAACCATGTGTATGCCCTTGTTTCCATTTTGGGCTATTAACAACATGTAAGCCTCATTTAACTTCCCACAGATGCACCTTTCGCGACCTGATCGTCAGGTTTTTGTTGCCTCTTGTTTGTCACACCGAGCATGATTCATGTGGGTTTAGAGATAGCACCGACCATGACATCCTTTCTGGGAATCCTAGAGTGTAAGCCCCAAGAACATCCTTAATTACATGGACTTTGATCCTTGCCAAGGTAAGGTACGTAGGAAGCCTCCCCGAGGTGCAAGCCCACCATCCTTTGGTTCCGAACCCCTTCACGTTGGTTCCCACATCCCAAACTATGTGGACTTTGATCCTTGCCTAGGCAAGGTACGTAGGAAGCCTATCTAAGGTGCAAGCCCACCATCATTTGGTTCTGATCGCCTTCACGTCGTCTCCCACATCACGAACTATGTGGAATTTGATCCTTTCCAAGGCAAAGTACATAGGAAGACTCCCTAAGGTGCAATCCCACCATCCTTTTATTCTAACCCCCTTCACGTCGGTCCCCACATCATGAACCATGTGGACTTTGATCCTTTCCAAGGAAAGGTACGTAGGAAGCCTCTCTGAGATGAAATCCCACCATACTTTCGTTCCGACCCCCATCACATCGGTTCCCACATCTCGAACTGCGTGTATTTTGATCCTTACCAAGGCAAGGTATGTAGGAAGCCTCCCTGAGGTGAAATCCTACCATCCTTTGGTTCTGACCCCCTTCACGTCAGTTCCCACAACCCAAACAATGTGGACTTTGATCATTACAAAGGCAAGGTGCGTAGGAAGCCTCCCTGAGGTTCAAACCCAACACCCTATCGTACCGACCCCCTTCACGTTGGTCCGTCCACACCTCTCCTGAACTATATGGACTTTGATCCTTGCCAAGGTAAGGTTCATAGGAAGCCTCCCTGAGGTTCAAGCCCAACACCCACTGGTCCTGACCACTCCATGTCGTTCCACCCCCGTCCTGCATGATATTAAACTGTACGTCCCTTTTGTCCCCCTTCCAGCAGTAAGACGTTGTGATCCCTACTCAGTGTGAAGTCGTTGTCGACTTCAGTCAGCAGTAAATCGTTGTCAACCTAAACCTAAAGGTAAGCCGTTGTCAACATAAACCTAGTGGTAAGCCGTTGTTGTCCCCTTTGTCGGGACCCATATCTCTGGTCCGTCTCACTGGTGTCAGATCATCCTCGGGCTGTTAACCACGCGTAAGCCCCAGTATATCATCGGGTCGTTGTCCTCTGCGCACACCCCGATCCTATACCCCATCCTTAACTACGTGGAATTTGATTCCCTTCCACAGGGATACGTAGAAGGTCTCTTTGAGGCTCAATCCCAACATCACCGTCACCCTCGAGTTGACTCCATTTCATTCTCCATCCACTTGACTTAACAATCCATCATACATCCTAATTCTTACCCAGGCCGCCACATCCTGCTGATATCATGCCAATTCACCTCTCCACTGCTCCTAGTTGTAGTCGGATAACTAACCATGTGTTAGCCCTGATATCAATATTCCCTCCAGGGGGTGCATCCATCTGATCCACTCTAGTCAGTGTTTCGATCAGTTCGATCCGTCTCCGCTAGACGTTAAAATCGTGACATACCCTGTGTTAAACACAGTAAGCTGAGGATAACCTTAGAGACATGGCTATGGCATATAATTCCCAGCATTCGATGTGGGATGCCTCGGGCTTCCGCACCCTTGAGAATCCCTATAATAAGGATAAAAAACCCCAAACGCGCTTGTATTCCAACGTCCAGACACGCCAGTGATGTCCAACATGACTACTCCCCCAAACGAAGGTTACTGGCCTGGCTGGACCCCTTGGAATGTCCCGATAGAAGCAGTGTAATTAACCGGTGCCCATGAAGATATGGAACTAGGAAGAGTTTCACGAACAACATCTTAAGTCTATAAGGGAGACCCGGACTAGGTAACAAGTTCTGAGAAGGAATCCACAGAAGGAAGAACCAACATCTCATCATCTCATTTCAATCAAGAAGAAAACGTCCCTGAACAAGGAACGAATGCTGCCCGCCTTTGGAAAGCGGGAATGCGGGAAAAAAAATAGCATCATCGTCCCTAAAACAGACGAACGCGCGTGCCCTGATGTGGCCTTATTTTTACACAGTTGCCACATCATTTTTTATTAATTTTTAATGATTTATTTAATTATTTTTACACTTTTTATTAAATAAATTCACTTTTGTATCTTTATAATTAAATTTGTCAAATATTCATTTTTATAACATTTTACGTAATTTTGGGCCCATAAATAGTTGATTTTTTACTTATTTGTTTTTAATATAATTAATTTTTAGTTTGTATTTAAATCTATATTTGTCGAATTTATTTAGTTTCTCATTTTTAATAATTATTGAGTTTGATAATTAATTTAATTTTAATTTTTAAGTTTATACAACTTTGTTCGGCTTGCCAGACTACCGGTAGCTTAGCTACCGATAGCAGGTTACTGGTACTATCTATCGGTGACTCTTGTCACTGATACTCTTTCATACCGGTAGCTCTTTTCTAAATCTAACGGTAGCTTTATTTTATGTCTTACCGGTAGCTCTTATTTATCATTAGCGGTAACCCTTTTATTTTAATTTAATAACGGTGTGTGATTAGTTTAAATTAGTTCTACTTGACTTTTTAATAAGTAAACTTATAATTAAACAATTATTTAATCCACATAATTCTAATTAATTAACTTAGACTTTGTTTTTATAATTAATCTTTTAATTAAGTTACTTTAGAATAGGTTAATTTTATTATTTTATGTGTTTAGTCTTTATGCTAGTCAACTAAGTAAATAATTTGTGTTTTTAAATTAAATAAAATGGTTCGCCTTTAATTATTTGTGTGCAAATAGTTTATTAATTAATTAAATAATAGTTTTTAAGCATTAATTATATTATTTTATATATGCAGATTGAATTTTAATTCCTTTTATAATTGTTTTAGTCTACCGATGAGGTAATTAAGAGTTTTTGTGATTTATTTGGGCCACCGATACTTTTTTTTATATTTGATGCTATTCTTTAATTAATTTTTATAGTTATTTTAATGTTAAGTCTTTAATTAATTTAGTTTAAAAATTTATTCAGTTTATAATTTTAGTCTTGCTATTTAATTATTTTAATGTGTTCAAGGTTTAATAAAAATTCTGTTCTTAATTAATGGTATTTAGTGCTATTTTAATTAATTATCTTAATTATTTTTATTTAATTTATTTAAGGTTTAATTCTATATTATTCCACCAAACTATTATCTTATGTACTATTACTTTATTTTTTCTATCGGTAGTTATCCCCCGTCGGTAGCTGCTGATTTGTTGCTGCCTTTGTTTTTCTTCCCTTAGAGACAACCCTCTTTTATTTTCTTCTATGGGTGGCTACTCTTTTCCTCACTGATAGCCCCCGATACCCTTTTCCCTCACCGATAAACAGAATTTCTACAGGGTTGAAGCCGCTGGAAGGTGAGGTGGTATCACCGCTATGGGAGATGATCCGCGCCAGTGCTGCTATTGGTGTTTATTTGATGGAGAGACCACCGCTGAGAAGCCGCCAGACCTGGACACAGGAGTTTCGAGGAGCAGTAGGGAGCCAGCGGAGGTTTCCTCTTGAAGCAACCCAGAACCCCGCCTCCCTGTAGCGACGCTGAAGAAGACTCGAAGGCATAGCCGTCGCGCCTGAAGGAAGCTGAAGCCTCTGCCGATGTGGAGTGAATCTGCGCCGCGCTGGGAGGTCCGCGTTGTCACCACGCTGGGTTGATGCTGTTGTCCGCCACCGCGAAGTATCCAAGGCCTCTGCTGTTGGATTCCAAGGAGGAGTCCAGGCATAGCCGTCGCGCCTGAAGGAAGCTGAAGCCTCTGCCGATGTGGAGTGAATCTGCGCCGTGCTGGGAGGTCCGACGCTGAAGTTGAGATGGTGTCGTCACCGAGGAAGATAACCACGCTGGACCGAAGGGCAGGATGTCTTGCCTGCTGGAGTCGATGTAAGTCGGGACGCCGCACCTCTTACCCAAAGGAGCTGCTGCCACTGATTCTCCAGGAAGAACTCCTTCCCTGTGCGTCGTGGGGAGGAGGAAGATAACACATCAAAAATAAAAATAAAAATATATAATAAAAGAATATAATAAATAAATAATAACAAAAGTAAAGTAAAAAAAAGTAAATCAAAAGCAAAAAAGAAAAAAACGTAAAGTAAAGTACACTTTACATTAAAGTTAATTTACAAAGTCAAATAAATATTAAATAATTATTACAAATTTAAACTAATATAATATTAAATAGATAAATTATAAATTAAATTATTAGAATTGATTAATAATAAAAGTCTATAATAAATTAATTTACTATTAATAGTATGATTATAAAATTAAGAATAATTATAAATAAACTATAAAATTTACTTATTAATTTAAAAAATATTTGAACCTTAAGTAATAATTTTAATTACTAAATTAAAATTAACTAAATAATAAATTAATCCAGAAGTTTAATTTCTTTAATGGTAATAAATAATTTATTAATAAAATCTTAAATATTAACTTATTTATTTATTTATTTATGTTCTGAATTTTTGATAACCTAGTTTAAAAATGAAAAAAAATAATAATAACTTAGTATTTATCAACCTAATTAAGGTAATAATTTTTTAATTAAATTATGTTTTATCATAGTAATATTTAGTGGATAATTTTATAAATAATATAAAATTAAATAAATTATCAATTAATTCTAGTTAATTATTAACGAGTAAAAATAACACTTAACATTAAAAAAATAACCATTTTTCATCCTTTATGTTTGTTTGTATTTATTTCTCTTTTATAACTATGCAGGTTTATCTAAGAGACGTAAATGCATCCAGGTGCATGCAACTAACTCATCCGTAGTTAGTTACAAGAGTAAAACTCGCGCAACGTGCCAGTCGTAAAAAAAGCGCACGTGTGCGTTGTACTCATGAAGGACATTCCAAGTCGGTGGAAATGGAGCAGTGACATGAAATGTATGACAGCAGGGTACTTAAGTAGAGCAAGTAGTGTTCTTTGGGGTGGGAATTCATTTTTACTCGAGGAGGCGATCCATTTCATTCACTCGGAGAGACACACACTCGACAAAAACTCGAGTCCCGGAGCAGAGCAGAGGTCCAGGAGCAGCATTTGATGCGAGCAGAGGGAGTTTCTTTCTTCTGTTTTCTTTCAAATCTTTACCTATGTATTAGAATGATTTTTGTATTTAATATAATGTTAATGAATATTATAGTTAGCTAAATTTTAGTTCGGGGAGTGTTTTAGTTCTACTGGTAATCATTTGCATCCTTCTCATTAATCAATTCTTCTGTGATTAGAATTGATCGGCGAGATCAATTCTAATTACACTTACCTGCTTCGTACCACAAGCACTGAAATTTCCTGAACTCTGTAATCATTCGGCGAGTTTGATTATGGAATAATCTTTTAAATAATTAGCTTGTAATGAAAACTTCAGCACTTTACGGCGAGTTTGTGCTGTTGACCTTTTAAATCATCTTTCTGGAGTTGTACGTCTTGGAGTGGCGAACTCTGAGTTGCACAATTTCTGCGACTTAACTTCTGGCGAGGGAAGTAAGTCACTTTTATCCAATGGTATGAAGCAGTACTTTTACATGAAAAGGAAAATCAATTCAAACCAATAGACTAGAATGAACCCCGAGCATTCTGTACTGTTGTCCTTTATCAACATCTTATTTTCTTTGTTGCACCTTATTTTACAGCTGTACTCTGTTTTAGTATAGGTAGAACAAGTTTACAATAGATGTGTAGTTTCAATTTACAGTACATAAAATCATAAAAAAATTAAAAGATATAAAAATATAAAAAATGAGAATAGAAAAACCACTCCACTGCTGACAATAGTGGAGTTTCCAAGTTTTTAGTTTAGTAGTGGCCAAATTTACCTTCCCTGTGGGTTCGACCCTGCTTGCCACATATACAGTAGTTAGTAGGAATATAAATTTTAAACTTTGACCGACTTCAACGACATTTTAGGTCATGCCACGACAAAAGCATCAAAAATTCATGCTTGCAAAGATTATTCATGTCATCTAGGACTGCATACGACATTAAGTGGCATGCTCAAGATAATAACGTTGGATTGATGAGACATCCAAAAGATTCAATATCATGGAATATATTTGATTCATTATATCCAAATTTTTCTTCGCATAATATGAATGTTTGTTTGGGATCTGATTTTGATGGTTTTAACCCTCTTAGTACTTTATGTACTAATTATAGCATTTGTCTAGTTTTTTTGATCCCCTATAATCTACCTCCATGGATGTTTATGAAGAAGAGTTATTTCATTATTTCAATGACTGTTCCTGGAAAAAAATTCCTGGAAATTACATTTATGTATTCCTTCAACCTCTAATAAAATAATTGCAAGAATTATGGGATGATGGAGAGGAAACATACGATGCTTCAATAAGAAAACTACTCAAAATGCATGCTTCTTTAATATAGAAAATTAGTGATTTTCCTGGACTAGGAAATATACATGGTTGGAATACTCATACTAGTATCGCTTGTCCAATTTTTAATTTTTATTTTTAACCTAAATGATTACCTCATAAAAGAAAATTGTGTTTTATGTGTCATTGTCAAATTTCTGATGCTTCTCATAAATTCAGGTTTTACAAGATACAATTCAATAGAGATATTGAATTGAGAAATCCATTGAAGGTGTTATCTGGTTCAGAAATCATGGGATAATTAATGAATGTCACTAAAGAGTTTATAAAATGTAATTAGTTAAAGAAGGGGGGAAAGGGTATGAGGTACATTATTCGAAGATGCTGGAACACAAAAATGGAAGAAAAAGAGTAAAATTTTCAAACTTCCTTTTTGGGAGTTTAATTTCATACATCATAATATTAATATAATGTATATTTAGAAGAACATATGTAACAATTTAATTTTCACATTGCTTAATCACTGGGGTAAATCGAAGGATCACCTTAACGATCATAATTATTTGGATTCAAAGAATATAAAGCATTGTTTGTGGGAAAATGAGAATCGAAATTATCCTTTGACTATTTTTACAATAAAAATCATGAGAAAGATATATTACTTCAAACTTTAAATAATGTAAAAGTGCCAGGTGGATATTCAAGTAACATATCAAGGTGAGTTGAATTAAAACATTGAAAGTTAAATGAATTGAAAAGTCATGAATCACGTATTCTGATCTAGAAGTTGTTACAGTTGGTATTGCGTAATACGTTACCTGGAAAATTAATTGCAGTTATAGTTGAGTTTTGTACCCTTTTTAGAGAGATTTGTAAAAAAACTATAAATACAACTAAGCTTTATAGACTTCAAGAATTTTTTTTAACACTTTTTCATCTGGAGATGTTATTTCCCCCTTCATTATTTACAGGCATGATTAATTTGACCATTCATTTCGTACAATTTATCATGAAGAAGGATTGAAACCCCAAAAATAGTGGTGTATTTACACTTGTAGAGGTGCGATAATATGGAAATATGAATGATATAATTAAATTAAACTATCATGGTCAGTTTTTAGTTGTCTTATTGAAATGAAAGTGGTACAACATTGATAGGGGTATAATGAAATATTTATTACATTTTACTTTTTTCAATTTCTCTCACATGATCTATACCTGTGAGCAAGCAGAGCATGATCCATTTATCTTGGCTTCATAAGAGAAGATGGTTTATTGCATGGATGCTGAAATACATGAAGGTTATTTTGTTTTTGTACACTTAAATCATAGATTATTATATGATATGGCTAATGAAGATCAATTGGTACTTTGTGACATTGAACCTCATCAACCACAAAACATCGAACAATTTATTATTAACAATATAAAAAAAAATAACTTTAAAGAGAGGGTGAAAATAAGGCACTCATAGAAATGGAGGTTGATAACAATGAAGACAATGAAGATGAAGATAATTTAATTTTTAAATTGGTAATGATAATATATTACAATTTCTCATTCATAAGTTTTTCATACATATATACATGTTATAGTTTTCCTTTTTTGTAAAAAAAATTAGTTTTTCATTTTTTATAAATTTAATATGTATAACCATTTGAATTGTAGGAATGTTGAGTAAAAAAATCACGATCCTAGCCAATCAACATCTCAAAGCATGCCACCACTACTGTTAGCTTCAGTGGATTTGAGTGATTTTGTTGTACCCAAGGTTACTAGAGACCTATTCGTTTCCCTAGATGCTTTTGGTAGCCCAACATCTGATTCACCTCCAGTGATGGAGCAGTTGGTCACCCCTACAATCTAGGGGATATTAACGGTTTACCATTACTGGTATGCATGTCATTGTATAAAAAAAACAAAATATTTTATTAATTGTGTAATGAATTTGTCAAAAAAATAAAGATAAAAATAGAAGGGACATAAATATGAACACAAAATATGTATAACACCTAAAGTATTACACGATTATCATTACATTTGATTATTTTTGGGTTCCTAATGGTGACATTGTCAGAATCTATGGGCAGATTCTTGGGCATGTTGCTTGCAAGATAGTGAGATTTCCCATTTATTATAAAGATTAGAGGAATATTCCTACATTTTAGAAAAATGAGGTATTTGATACTCAATTAAAGGTAATATTAATTTAATACTCTACAATAAATAATTTAAAAGACATGAGTAAAATTTTATAATATAATTCTAAAGTGTTATGTTTTTTATTTCTAGATATTTTTTCACTTTGATGTCCCTGACTCTATTTCATGTGCATGGAATCTAAAATTTTTTGGAATTAAATGGAGAGATTTTAAAAGGAGATTATGGAATGAGTATAATGAAACAACTTTGAACTCATGATGGATGCATGAGAAAGTTATCAAGGCATTTCTCATGAGCAATGGAAGCTATTTTTCAATTTTAACAGAGATGCATTTCATGAGGTAATTTCATATTTTACAGTATCTTAATAACATAAACATAATAAGATTATAATATTTATTAATGTTTCTATTTTTCATGGAATTATCGAAAAAAATACTATGAATCATGAGAAACAATTCATTCCTCGCATTTTTGGGTCTTAGTGTTTTTTGAGAAAAAGAAAAATTCTTGTTTTTATTTTATTAATTATTATTTATATCATTTATTTATATGTCAAGGTTTATTCTAACTTGTTTATATTTTTTTATAAAGTCTAATGAATTAGGTCACTCTGTTGACCAAACAGAGATGTGTTTTATAGTGACTAGGAAATGAAAAGGAAGTTTTGTAAATGACCTTACTAAAGATGTTTGAGTAAGTAATTTTCATTACTATTTCATGTTATTTCATTATTATAAAAACATAATAATTAAATATATATTATAACAACACACATGCCATAAAACCAATTAAATAGGTCCAGTAACATGGATCAAATGATGAAAATTTGGCATCATTTGACACATCTAGTCAGCCCCAATTAATTGGGTTTAAGGATTTTTTTATAATACATTTTTTAATATTATGTTTTTATAGTAATGAAATAACAATAAATAGTAATGAAAAAATTATTAATTAGATATTATTATTAAGTTCATATATTTTAAAAAATAAATGTCATTTTTTTGTATTAACATGTTAAAATTCAAGAGCTTTGAGATGTGTGCCCTTCAAAATCATCATTGGTTTCCCAAAACGATATAGTTGCAATTTTTTTAGGGAAGGAGAGTCCTAGATGTGTAAGGGGGATGGGTTTTGGGCCTACTCAATTAGTTGTCTTGGGTAGAGCATCGCCATTAGTTACTATTAAACCTGATGGGGGTTTGAGTAGTGTCGTTGATGAGGAATTGCAAAGAGAAATTACAAGTTTGAAAGAAAAAGTGCAAGAACATGACTCTTAAAGGAAAAAATTGGAGATGTGGTGGTCAAAAATGGAAAATGATTTAGTTTCTATATTTTAGAAGATGAATGGAATGATCCTTAAGGAAATTTCAAGACTTATAGCTTATCCTACCGAGGTAAATTCTAAATTTCATAGATCATTCACACATTTTCAAATAACATGCACAACTTCCATAAATAAAACAAAAATGAAATGTTTATATTGAAATCATGCACTTTGAGTCATACCAACCACATATTATTTCGGATCGACATGTGGTTTATTTTGACACATTAAAAAATGAATTATATATCATTATCCTTAAGTTTGAAAACAATTCGATCTTGTTTGATTGATTTTAACTTAGTAAACAGTTTATAAAGGTACTAAAGCTGTTAAAAAAGTGTTTCAAGGGGTCAAAACTCGAAAAACAATATCATATTATCACAAGATCAGAGGAAAATGTCCATATACTGATTTCTAAAATGTGGGAACTGATGAAACATTATTCCTAGTTACTATGTTCCTAGGATGTCCATAAACACATTTTTACTATTTTAAAACACATAAACGAGCATATAACAGTCAAAAACATAGAAAAAAAACATCATATTGATGTAAAATCATGGTAAAAACACCATTGAGTTATTTTTTATGTGTACTCATAGATAAGAAGTCAATCTGAAGTTTGGTGTGGTCAGAATGACTCGGTAAACAGTTTTTAATGGTACCAAAGCCTTTAGAAACGTGTGTTGAGGGGTAAAAACTAGGAAAAAATGTTTTATTGACATGAAATCATATAAAAATGATAATAGAATAATTTTTGAAATGTTGGAACTGATGGAACATCATTCTGAGTTACAGTTTTCCCAGGATGCCCGTAAAAGTGTTTTTCATGTTTTAAAATACTAAAATGTGCATGTAATAATAAAAACCATATAAAAAATCGTATTGAATTGAAATAATATTACAATCACAATTATTTTATTTTTTATGTCTACACATAGACAACATGTTAATTTGACATGCAGTGTGGTCAGAATGGCTCAGTAAATAGTTTTTATTAAAATTACTAAGGGCTTTAAAAACACATGTCAGGGGGTCAAAACCAGATAAAAGACACCATATTATAATAAAATAATATTATAATGACTGTAGATTGATTTTTTAATTTTATTAACTATCGGAACATCATTTAGAATTATGGTTTTCCCGAGATGCCTATAAATGTGTTTTTAGTGTTTTAAAACCCCAAAACATACATGTAACAGTCCTAACCATATAAAATGACCTAGGATTGATACAAAATCATGTTACAACACCTTGGAGTTATTTGTTATGTGTAAATGTAGACAACATATCAATTTGACATGCATTGTGGTCAGAATGACTCGGTAAACAATCTTTAAACATATTGAAGCCATTAAAAACATGTGTTGAGGGATAAAAACTGTGAAATAAATTTCTTATTGACTTGAAATCATAGGAAAAAGACAATCAATTCATTTTTTAAACGTATGAATTGAAGGCACTTCATTTCGAGTTACAGTTTTCCTGAGATGCCCGTAAATTCATTTTTAGTGTTTTAAAACACATAAATGTGTGTGTAATGGTAAAAACCATAGAAAGAAACTTTATATTGACGTAAAATCATGTTAAAACCACTATTGAGTTATTTTTTACATGTACACATTGAAAACACATCAATCTGACATGCATTGTGGTCGAAATGACTCGATAAACAGTTTTTAAAGGTATTGAAGCCTTTAAAAATTTGTTTCATGGGATCAAAACTAGGAAATCATCATTATATTTCCATTAAATAATAGGAAAATGAAATTTAATTGATTTGTGAAATATAGGAACTGACAAAATGTCATTCTGAGTTATGGTTTTCCAAGGATGCATGTAAACACATTTTTTAATGTTTTAAAACACATAAACTTTTGTGTGGTGGTCTAAACCATAAAAAATATCATATTGCTGTGAAATCATGGGAAAACCACCTTTGAGTTATTTTTTATGTGTAAGTATAAAAAACATGTCAATCTGACATGCGGTGTGTTCAAAATGACTCAGTAAACATTTTTTAATTGTACCAAATCTTTTTAAAACGTGTGTCGAAGGGTAAAAACTAGAAAAAAAACTTCATATATATATGAAATCCATGAAAAATGAAATTCAATTTATTTTTAAAATATAGGAACCAACCGAATTTCATTCTGAGTTATGGTTTTCCCAGGATTCCCATAAATGTGTTTTTAGTGTTTTATAACACATAAACATGCATGTAACAGTTAAACCCATAAAAACTCATATTAATGTGAAATAATTAGAAAACCATTGCTGAGTTATTTATGACATGTACACGCAGACAATAAATCAATCTAACATATAGTGTTGTCAGAATGACTCGGTAAACCATTTTTTAAGGCACTAAAGCCTTTAAAATGTTTACTAGGGGTTAAAACCAAGAAAAATACTTTGGATTGACATGAAATTAGAGTAAAATGGCCATCAATTTATTTTTTAAATTTAATAACTAACAACATGTCATTCGGAGTTACGGGTTTCCTAGGATTCCCATAAACGTATTTTTAGTGTTTTAAAACTCATAAACATGCATGTAATGGTAAAAAATATAGAAAATGACCCCATATTAATGTGAAATCATGGGACAACCACCTTTGATTTATTTTTTTATGTGTGGTCATAGAAAACACATCAATCCGATGTGTGGTGTGGTTGGACTGACTCTGTAAACTATTTTTAAATGTACTGAAGCCTTTAAAAATGTATAGAGGGGGGGGGGGGTTCAAAACCAGGAGAGTGATATCAGATTGACATGAAATCATAGGAAAACAAATGATTATTTATTTTTTAAATTTAGGAACTAACGACACATAATTCCAAGTTACGATTTTACTGGGATTCTTATAAAAATGTTTTTGGTGTTTTAAAACACTAAAACAAGCATGTAATGGTAAATAATATATAAAACGACCTTATATTGATGTTAAATAATGGGGAAACCACCTTTGAGTTATTTTTTTTGTACACATAGATAACACATCAATCTAACTTACTATGTGTTCATAATGACTCGGTAAATAATTTTTAAAGGTCCCAAAGCCTTTAAAAACGTGTGTTGGGGGTCAAAACTAGAAAAATGTCCTCATATTACCATGAAATCAGAGAAAAAAAATTTATATTTATTTATTAAATATATAAACTGATGATATATCATTATGCATTACATTTTTTCCAGGATGCTCATAAACACATTTTTAGTGTTTTAAAACACTAAAACGTGTGTGTAATGGTCAAAACCATAGAGAACGACTTCAAATTGACGTGAAATCATGGGAAACCACCATTGATTTATTTTTTAAATAAATTATTTGTTTTAATATCAAATTTTTTTTATAAAAATTTCTTAAGTGAATTTAAATCACACAACACATCTATTTAAAATTTAATTATAATGTTATATACTTATTCTTTTTCTATTTCAAGTGTTAAATCATATCTTAAATAGGTATTTTTTATTCTTTCAAAGTGATTTTCCTGATATATTATTTGTTTTATGTTTAAATATCTTATATATGATTAACAAAATAACAAATTTTATATGCCACATTCTGAATATATTATGTGCCTTTTCTCTTTCACATTTCTTTTCTTAAATATTCTCATTTTTATTTTAGTTAACAAATGTAAGAAGTAGGAAAAATGTCGACCATTATAATCCAAAAAAACCTTCATAAGGTAGTTATTATGTTTCTTAG
The DNA here is from genome assembly GCA_963277665.1 of Viscum album. Lineage (NCBI taxonomy): Eukaryota > Viridiplantae > Streptophyta > Magnoliopsida > Santalales > Viscaceae > Viscum > Viscum album. The sequence continues at coordinate 1,425,217,600 of OY728143.1, read as the reverse complement.
TTTCCGTGGTATGTTTAAATTTTATCCATGATTCTACTGTAATTCTGTTTTATTATGTTTAGTTTTAATTTATGCCTTTTTATTATAGTTGATGAGATGATGTGGTTGGTTTCAGCTGATGAGATGATGTGGAGGTAGATGGATGTAGTGGAAGTTGTGGGTTGTGGATGTATATTTGTCATGGGTTTTATTGGATATATTTTATATGTATATATTGATGACTGATGTATGGTTTGACTGAGGTGATTAGTTGACTGAGGTTATGGTAACTGAGGTTATGCTGACTATGGATGTATATATATATTACTATTTATGTATGATGTATGTATGATGTGTTTATCATGAATTTATGTTTTATTTTATTACATGTTAGAGTTTTTATATTTACAGTTTTTTATTAAATATTTTAAAATATTAAAATAAATATTTAGTGGCGGTTTCTAAAAAACACTGCTAAATAAATTAATAAAATACCTAATTATTGGAGGTTACTATTAACCACCAAAAAACATAACCAACACTAAATATATTAGTGGTGGTTAGTTTTATATTTTATATTTTATTTTTGAGTTAGTTTTTTAAAAACACGACTAAATAAAACCTAGACCGCTGCTAAATGAAAAAAACCATCATGAAATGACATGAAATCGTGCAATACATGGTGGTTTTAATAACCTTATCTAAATGATTAAGCGGTGGTTTAAACAACCACAAGTTTAAGGAAAAACTACCTCTAATTCCTTCTTTTTTGCAGTGATCTACCATATGTAGTGATAAAAAAATAAAATATCTATATTTTGTTAAGTGAATGAATCTATAAGTGTTTAGTATTCAGAAGTCAAAAAGAATATCTGATGAAGAATGATATTTTGAGCATTATATGGTTTGTGGTTTCATTCATCAGTGGGATAAATACTATGTGATGAACCATATTGTCAACGTCCCTCACACAGGAAGTTTTTAGGGGAATCTTGAGACTACTAATACTTCTAAGATAGAAACTAATAATTTTTTTCTTCTTAAATAGGTGATGAATTTGAGGTATAAATAATGTATATCTATTTCTAATTATTTGGTGAATTTTTAGGCTATTTTTATTAGTTGTATATTATAAGTGTTAATTTTGTATATGAGGTTTTAGTGATTTGGTTTCTTAATACTTTACCTAATTCAAGGGAGAATTTTCATTTACTCTAACTGCTTCTACTCTTAATGGTGTTATAATATTTATTTTTGTTAATTACATTGTTTATAATGAAGAGGTCAGGATACATACACAGGAGAGATCTTCTTCAGGTCTTTTGGATTGAGATAATAGGGGGATAAGTCAAGAAAATAATCTGGGGAAAATCAAAAAAGGTAAGATCAAATTTAGAAGCAAATCTATGTCAAATCCGGAGTTTTGATGTCATCATTGTGGTAAGAAAGGACAAGTTAGTTTTTTCTATTAGTTGAAAAAGGAAAAAATTATGAAAGAAAATAAAAAAGAGGAAAAATGGTGATGGAGATAATCATGTCACCACCGCTATAGGGGTGATATTATTATTTTTTATGACTCATTTTATATTACTTCTGATGATTCTTGATGGGTTGTTAATAGTGATGCCCACATTCACATGAAATCGAGGAAGGATTTATTTACATCTTAAAAAACTAGGTAATTTTGTAATTTTTAAGATGGATAATGATGGTTATGCTATTATTGTAGGTATTATGATTTTTTTTGGAGACCATCATAGGATGTAAATGGGTTTTGAAGAATGTTTGACATGTTCATTATGTTCATCTAAACTTTATTTCTAACAGTGTTCTTGATTAATAATTTTTTATCAATAATTTTGGTAATGGACAATGGAAGATTTTATAGGGTTCATTGATAGTGGCTCGAGATAAGAAGCATTCAGGATTGTACTAGACTAGAGTGTCTATTTTGTTGTGATACTTCTTGTATTTTTGAGTGCAGTGTTTCCTCCAAGTTAAGGAATAAGAGGCTAAACTGAATTACAGAAAAGGGGTTTGGTGGTTTATCCAAGAATTTTTTTTTCTAGGTTTAAAAGGTGTCAAATTGGATAGGTGTGATCACTTTATTTCCGAAAAAGTGTGTAGAGTGAGTTTTAGTAGTCATCCTTTGCCCTGTAAGTCGTAGGTACTTTAATTAGTATATTCTGATATTTTTGGTCCTTTCATGTTTAATAATTTTAGTGGAAATATTTATTTTTTAGTGATTATTTATGAATAATCATGAAATATTTGGGTTTATTTTTTTAATTCCAAATGTCAGGTTCTCATTGTTTTTAAGAAATTTCATGTTTTGGTTAGGAGAGGATTTATTAATAAGTTTAAATGGATTCTCACTAACAAAGAGGGTGAGTATTGTGGTCCTTTTGATTAGTATTTCATGTAGGAAGGAATTTTACATCAGAAGATGCCTCCTAAGATAGATTAGTAAAATGGTGTTGTAAAGTGGATGAACAAGACTTTGTTTAAAAGAGTTCGATGTATACTTACAGACGAAAATTTTCATGGAACTTTTTTGGGTGAGGATTTATTTTTTGATGCATATATAATCAATTTATCACCCATCATTCCTTAGCAGGTAGACACTCCTGACATGTTTTGTTATGGAAAAGAGATCTTGTATAATCACTTACATGTTTTTGGTTTCAAGTATTTTTTCTATGTTCCTAGAGATGAGAGATCTTTGATGGATGGTATGTCACAAAAGTATATTTTTATATGCTATAGACATGATGAGTTAAGATTCAGGTTCTATAATCCTACTTTAAAGAAATTTTTTAGAAGTCAGGTTTCAATATTTACAGAGGATCAAACTATTGAAAACATTTATGAGGGATAGAAATCTACTTCTACAACTTCTAATGGATTTTTCAGTCTTGTGCCAGTTTCTGAATCACATTTCCCTCATGTTGTTGATTCAAATGATAATATTGATGTAAAAATGATTTTTAGGGTGAATAGGTTTTAGATTATGATTCTTGTGCACCTTTTTTTTCTGAATATATCATTCTAAGGGTTCATAATGAACCTTCAGTTCCTCCCTAGATATCATCTCAACATAATGACACTTCTACTTTTTATTCACCTAATGAGTATGTGGTCCTCATAGAAGGGGGAAACTATAATATTTTTATGAGGTGATGGAAAGTGATCAGAAGGAAATATGGGTTTCAATAATAGATGACGAGATGAAATCATTTCATGAAAACCATACATTTGAGTAGGGGGAGTTACTAATAGGTTAGAGTGCTTTGAAAAATCATCAGATTTATCAAATTGAAAATGAAGAATCCACTTCTCTTCCATGATAAAAGGAAATATTAGTTGTTAAAGTCTTACATCAAAATAAAATTATTGATTCTAATGATATTTTCTCACATATTTTTAAATTTTAATCCATTTGGGTTGTTCTTGGTTTGGATTCTTGTTTGGATGTATGGATTGATCAGATAGATCTGAAGATATATTTCTTCCACATAGACTTAGAGGAGAAGAATTATATGGAGTAGTTAGAGGGTTTTGTTGAAATAGGTAAATAGAATTATGTTTATAGGCTAAAGGGGAGTTTGTATAGTCTGAAGTAATCTCAAAGGAAGTGGTATAAGAAGTTTTAATCTCCCATTTTTCATTAGTTTTGGTCATGATGCTTATATAATTGACAGATTAAAGAATTATATTTTTTAGTATTTTGTAATGAAAAACATGGGGTTAACATAATAGATTCTTGGAATGTTGATCTCTCATGAAAAAAAGTCCAAGAAATTATGGTTATCTCAGTTGAGATATCTTGATATGGTTCTTCAAATATTTTCTATAGACAAATAAAAGTGGTTAGTACTTCAAAGAACCTTTGTGGTGTTTTGTTTTAACAAAGTTTTGTATTGGTTGAAAACTAAATATCTTTGTAAAATAATGTTTTTGTTTTCTAATAATCAGACCCAGTCCATCATAATGATTTTATTTTTCGAAAAAAAGTTTCTAGACCCAGGTTTTCATATTGAGTTGCACTAGACATAGAAGAATTTAGAAAGATGAAGTTGTTGATCATACAATTTATTGTATTCAGGGCCATCGACATGAAAATGAAAATCATCAGATTCAAAATAAAACAAGGTATAATTTTTTTTTGATGAAAGTATATCTTTGTTTTAATCTGATAAAGAAAAATATGTTTTAGAGCCTAATGAATAAATAAATCGTACTTGGAGTTTTGTACTGGGAAAATAATATTGAGATTTTCGTACTTAGATTTTTGTTCTAAGATTTTCATATTGGGATTTTCATACTGAGAAAATTGTACTGATATTTTTGTACATAGATTTTCGTACTGGGATTTTTGTACTGGGATCTTCGTACTGGGATTTTTTTATTGGGAAAATCTTACTGAGTTTTCCATACTCATATTTTTTTACTGAGATTTTCATACTGAGAAAATCATACTAAGATATTCATACTCATCTTTTCATACTCAGATTTTCATACTAAGGAAATCATACTAAAGTATTTATAATGAAGAATTCAAACTAAGAAATAAAAATATCATAATGAGATGAGAAATAAAAAGATCATAATGACCTGAGAAATAAAAATATTGTAATGAGCTGAGAAATAAATAGATCATAATGAGCTGAAAAAGATATAAAGATTTGAAGAAGTCAAAAATGAATTTTAATTTTGTATAAATCTTGAATAAATATAATGAGGTTGAAATAAGTCAAAATTGAAGTTTTAAATGTGATATATTTTTAGAGATTTTTATATTTGAGGAAGTGAGGAATGTTTTCAAGTTTCCCACCTTTGTTTTCTGAGTCTCCTATAAATACTTCCTCATATCATTTGTTCATTCACAATCTTTACATATGTGAAAAAGGTAGAGCTCTGGAAAAATTGAAGTACAAGTTTCTATCTGATTGAAGAAGAATTGTATAGATCATTCTAGTAGAAGTTTTATTTTTTTTAGATTGAGAACGAATTCATCATATTAAATCATCATATTGGGAAAATAGGATCTAGAATCCAGAATTATTGTACTCAGAAAATCAGATCAAGGATACAGAATTATCGTATTCATAGAATCAAATCCAGAATCATCGTACTTAGATAATCGGATCCAGAATCTAGCATAATTGTATTAAAAAAAAATCAGATCCAGCCAAATCTGACTGAGGATTCGGACTGAACAATTGTGGATAAGTTTCAAAAAATTCTTTATTATTTTGTTTGGATTAATTTTTTTATAAGAAATTTTTTTAAATTGATGGTAGTCATTATATTCATTCATATCGGGAGATAGAATGTGTCTAACAAGAGTTGGAACAAGTTTTATTCACTTCTTCTTATTAGTGGATTTCTATATACTCATGGGAGTGGATATGGAAAGGATTTAGGTACTCACACTTATGTTGAACCTTGTAAATATTGTGTGATTTAATTTCATTCCTAATATTTTATGCATGATTATTTACTAAAAGTTTATAAGGATATAAATCTAAAAAAGTTTTAGGATTTATGTTTTGAAAATAATTGAAACTTATAAAAGTGAACAACTGATTCAAACCCCATCAGTTGTTATTCTATCCTTTGGAACATAAAGATGCAACACATAGCTAAATAATCTACTATTTTATATTTGATGTATGCAATGATATTCATTAGAAATGATATATCTCATACAGTTTTTGTAGTCAATAATATTATTTTTACTCCTGGTAAAGAGAATTAGAGAGTAGAAACGTATATATTTTGTCATATTCTTGGTACTTATGATATGAAATTATGTTTTTGCAGTGGAGAAAAACAATGATTCTTGGGTTTATAAATTCATATATGGTAAGAGATATGGATTCAAGGAAGTCTAATTTAGGCTATTTGATCGCATTTATAAGGGGAGCTATATCATGGCAATATAGATTGCAGGGATATGTTACTTTATCTACCACTGATTATGAGTTTATTACAACTATGTAGGAATGAAAATAATTTTTGTGGATGAAAACATCTATTTGAGAGCTTAATTTTAATCTTTATAGGTATATTTTATTTTGTGACACATATAGTTCTATTTGTTTAGGAAATAATCTCACCTTTTATGGAAGGTCAAAACATATTGATGTTCAGTATTACTGGATCTGTGAAATCCTTGATTCAAGATAGTTAGAGCTCAAGTTGATCCACATATATGATAATGGGCTAGACATGTTGACCATGATTTTAAGAATAGGTAAATTAAATACTTGTCAACTGATTTTAGTGTTAGTAGTGATCCATATTTGAGTTGAAGGGGGAGTTTGTGGGGGTCCTCCTCACATGAGGACCCATGTGTGAAATTTAAAATAAATAAATAAATAAATATAGTCTTTATTGAGGAGGAGGTTATGGGATTTTTAAGTGGATTATTTTTTTGAGGTATGACACTCTCCTTTATCTTCCTTATAAGAAAACTATATAGTTAGGATTTTTCAGTAGTGGTTTTCAGATCTATAAACTGTGAAATTTATTCTACTATAATTCACTTTAATTTGTGGTTGCATTTGATCTGATTGTAGTTTTTTTCTGTCGCATCTTTTATTCATACGATGAAACTCTTCCCTTCATGACCAGATCTATTTTTATTTCTTTATGAGGCTATATTCTTATTTTTAGTATACATTTAGACTACATATGCTTTCTACCTTTAATCTACTATTTTTATTAGAGTGTTATTTTTGAGATATCACTCATATTTAGGAGTCTCTATCATGTAATATTGATTATTAGTGGATTCTGGTTTCTGGACTAGGTCTCGTGGTTTTCCCTTTTTAGGTTTTCAATGTTTAAAGTCACTGGTGTCAACATTTATTTTTCTACACATATATTTTTTGGTCTTTTTACCTCAGCCTTAATATATCAGGCTTGTTAGAAGGTAAAGAAAAATTATGTATACTATGTGTTCTCTCTTTTTTTGCATCCATCGCTTGACATATTTCCCAATATAGTTTTAGTTTCCATGAAATCCACACACATTTACAACAGTAGAATAAATCATGTTATATGAAATATTCATAAAACTACCTTGCATGAATCAAGGATTATGTGTTGTGTCCACAATGTGTGAATTAGTGATTTTAGGTATAGGTATTATTATGAGGTAAATTAGTTGATAAGTATTAGTATTTGTATATTTGAAATGTATAATCTATTCATATCAAGTCTTTAGGAAAAAATGAAATAGAAATGATGAAAAAAATAATAAGTTCACCTACAATATCCATGCATGGTTACTACTATCTTAATTAAACATAAAGTTATGATGTATGAAGAGAATGGGGAAGTCATGTGAGTTTAAATGAATAAAATAAAATATTATTCAAAACAAAAAAAACGATATTCACATAAAATCTGTATGATATAGTAAGTATACCCAAGCCTCTCAGGAATCTAAAACGAGTTTAAAAATGGAGTAAAACCTATGATAATAATGAGGGTTTTTTTGGAATAATGAATTATAGAATAAATATGAGATAAAATACATAATTTCTTTGTGTATATATTCATGAATGAATGAATAAAAAATAGTGTGTGAGAATTTTTTATAAATGATTAAGAACTTAATAAGAAACTAAGAGCCTGATACAAAAAAGTATTGAAGAGTGAAGAAAATTGATTTCTGAATTCATTCGAGAAGAAGAAGACTTGTGTGCCCGAGTATTAAAGGTTTTGAAGAGAGCCAAATCATGAAAATAACAGGTGTGTTGAGATAATTGGATATAAATCTCCTAAAGATGTCCTGTTTATATAATACTTGAAGTTGTACACATTCAGACTTATTTATCCATCTGCTAATAGAGGAAGATCCTATTTCAAAGTGGTACAAAAATAATCTATAAGAAAGAGATCTTTATTTATTGGGTCATTTTTATTGAATAAGCTATTATATATTCCCATGGACTCATGATAAAAGGAACCAGCCTTAAAACATTACATAATCTTGAATTAAATGAATAATTCACATTGAAGATCTTTTCAGGTTTAGAGTTTTAGAGAATTAGGACATAACTATTACATCTCAAAAGATTAAAAAGTAGACACATCTACTCAGTTTCCATTTTTTTCATGAAATAAAAACTCTTAAAAAGAAACATTTCTGGTTCCATGTTTTAGATATCATGTCTTTCCTTGATCCCATCCTTGACCCAATTCATCTTTAAGTCTTGTGGAAAACATTTCAAAAACTTGGGATGAGCATAAAAATCTCAGTAAGGGATATAAAAATATGGAAAGAAAACATTAGTCCATGTATACATAAGAATCAATGAAATCATACTTTACTCATAAAATATAAGCACTTTAACATACCTCATTAAATCATAATATTTATGAATAACACATAGAAATCATAAGACATAAAGGTAACTTGAGACATTCATATAATTCTTACGTAGGGAGTAACCCTCATGGTTACATTTGGAATACCCATCACAGTATATTCCCTAAATATCTTCGGAGAAACCTTAGCGTTTAACCCCTTCGCATTACCCAATGCATTGGAGAGTTATCTTGGGCTCACCCACCCTTAGTTTATCACAAAACCACCCGTCATCATAAACAATTCCTAAGAACCATAACATAATCGTATCACATAAAACATGCATAAAGGAAACATAACATTTCCACATTTCTATCACAAGATATCAATAAAACACATTGATATAATCAAAACATTATCAAAACCATTTTCAATACCAAAATAAAAGAAAATTAGAACATGGTATTTATTTTTCATTTTAAAAAAAGTTATGGCTTGTAGAGGAATCCGAAAATCAAATAATGGCCACGATGGCGGAGAAGTCGTTGTCACTGCATACGTAAGACAAAACATTCCTTTTGTCGTTTATCATATAAAAATATTACTTTTGAATAAAATTAAAAGTCAAAGGGGTTTATACACCGTATAAAAAAAGTTGTGTATAAAATAAAATATGCCTCAATTAAAGGAGATTGAGACGAAGTTCCTTACAAAGTCGGTATCCTTAGATTAAGGATAAATCAATTACATAATTATGTGTGAAAAATATAAATACACCAAATATAAGTGGTTATTAAGTGTAAAAAAATCAGAGGTCATCCACACAAATTCATAGCATGACATAATCAATAATTAGAGGTTTGAACCAAAGAATTTAAATTGGGTTAAGAAGTTCCCTTACAGAAATTCGACAGCCTAACGACATAACTTTAAAATTCAAAAAATGAGACGATGAGAGATAAAAAGGGTATCTCATCACTTGGACATAACATTTAAAGAAATAAGGATATATAAGAACATATCCCAACATAATAATATGTAAATTGAAAGACCTAACCAAAAAAGAAGTCTTTTAAAAAGAGGAGGGTGAAAGGTTCCCTTACTGATTTGGGTAACTTTTGAAACGTACACCCCATGAAAGAAGTACTATACAAAGTTGATGTAAATACCCATAAACAAAATTATATTACACGCAGAGTAGAATAATGGGCAGTACATACAACACTAAAAGGATATAGTTACATATATAACATGAATCTCACGGGTTACCTCGTTGTGATCAATCGAGTCGTATGACCAAAAGATAATAAACACAAAATGAATCACATAATAACATGAATATAAATAGAATAATGATAAAATATATAAAATTTAAGTACAAAATACACCACATGAAATAAATAAGTGGATAACAATTGAAATCACACAGAATTAAAAGTGAGATAAGAAATCCCTTACGAAAATTCAGCAGCCTAACAGAGACACTTAAAAATTATTAAAATGAATTGATGAGAGTACGAGGGGGTCTCTAATAATATGAAAATACAAATTATAGTATGTTGAATATAAAAGAACATCCTCCAACATAAGAACATGGAGTATAAAAGAAATGACATAAAAGAGATTACTTGAAAAGAAAGAGAGAGATAAGATCCCTTACCTCAAGTCCGACTTGTCTTGTTCGTTTCTTTATATTCCAGAATAATAAACTTTGGTAAATTTATAATTGATTAAGTACCTCATTTAAATTTTATTATTAAATTAATATCACATATTATAATGTTATAATAATTAGTTAATTATGTGAGTTCATATCAGATGTTTTTGTCGATGTTCGGTACATATGTCAAAAATGAACATGTTTGAAAAGAATTGTCCATGTAGTTATAAGTACATCATCTCCAAAATAGTATTAATGATTTAAATATCATATATATCCAGTATATATTCATTTTATACTATTCCATAACATTTGGAGATAAAAAAATGAAATGAACCATTCATGGAGACTGTAGGCCGTACGTACGCATGAACGCTACTTTCATTTCTTTGTCATATTAATGGAATTAAATCTAAATGAGAGAGATATATATTATAATTAAAGAATGATATTAATCATTTATATGTAATATATGTCATATATATCCATTATATATACGTACTTATAATAATACATAACATTTGGAGATAAGAAATGAAATGCACCGTTCATGGAGATGGTAAGCCGTACGTACAAATGAACACTACTTTCATTTATATTTCATACTTTAATGGAATGAAAACATAATGATACATAGGTATATCATAAATAAAGTATAATATAATATATAATATCATTAATTACATCCTTTATATATCCCACATATGGAATTAACGATTCAAATCACTTTGAGGGCACTACTGGAAATCTGACCTTTCCCAATGCTTCTATACCAACGGTTTGTAAAAACTGTTGGTATAGGCCCCCTTTCCCAATTGTTTGGCCAAACCTTTGGGAAAGCCCACTTTGAGGTCACTTTTCCCAACGGTTTGGCCAAAATGTTGGGAAAGGGTATGGATTTTCCAACGGTTTGTCAAACCATTAGGAAAGCCCACTTTGAGGTCACTTTGCCCAACGGTTTTTCCAGAAAAGTCCACTTTGTGGCCACTTTTCCCAACGGTTTTGCCAAACCGTTGGGAAAGGGTGGGCACCTATCTTTCCCAACGGTTTTGAGAACCGTTGGGATAGGTGCCCTTATTTTTTATGAGTACATTTGTCGAATATCATCAAATAAATCAATATATAAATTACATATATATATATATATCCAAATATATTCAAAAAGGATACTCTAGGATAATGGTAAAGTCATTGATTTATAACATGGAGGTTGTGGGTTCAAACCTCCGCTGGAACTCTTTTTTATATATTTACCTATCCCAATGGTTTCCTCAAACTGTTGGGAAAGACCTATCCCAATGGTTTTCCAAACCGTTGGTATAGGTCTTTCCCAATGGTTTGGAAAACCATTTGGATAGGGCTTCTTATGGTTGGTTTTCCCAACAGTTCAATTCAAACCGTTGGGAAAAACTATCCCAACAGTTGTGCCAAAACGTTGGGATAAGTTCATTTTTCTAACCTATTTCAACGGTTTTGTGTAAACCGTTGGGAAAAGATTTACCAACGGCTTACTTACCAACAGTTTGGAGAACCATTGGTATAAGATATACCAACGGTTCTGCAGGCTTTCCCAATGGTTCAGAACCATTGGGAAATTTTCTATTTCCAGTAGTGGGGGGCGGTAGTCCGCACTTCCTAAAATGAAATTATTGCATTAACCCATTATGGAAACCATAAAGGTATGGCATAAATGAAAAATACAGAAGTATAAGGAAAACATAAACATAATATATATAATATATAAATATAGTGACATCCTAATGTCCACCATGAGAGGTGTTAAAAGAAGATTGAACAATCATCGTTTTGTGAGGTAGTAATTCGCCACCCACAAAAACAGTATGTTCTTTAACCATTAGATGGAGGTGTGTTTAGGTGTATCTAGAATCCTTCTCATAAAAAAATCCCGGTATATTGAAGGTACTGGTGTTGTTACAAAATAAAGGAATAAAAAGAGTTTAGGGGGTTGGAGAAGCAAAATAAAACAAAATAATATATGAGAAGACATTACCTTTAAATCGGGTAACTCCTCTTGGTTTGAACCAAAAGGGCTTCTTGAAGAGATTTCTGCCTAAGGTAAGGCTTCTAGGATTAAGAGAAGGATCTTGAGAGCTTATTTTAGTAGAGTTTGTACGATTAAAAGGGCTTGAGAAGTGTGATACATTGGTAGGAAGTGGGGTCTTTTTATAAGGGAGAGGAGGGGCTCTTTTGGAAATCTTGAAACTATTATTTTATTATAAAATGAAATTCGGTTTCTAAAGCTCCAAAAATCATTAAAGTAGATGATAAGGCAGCCCATGTTCAAAATAAAATCATTCAATAGGTATTGGACAAGTGTTGGATATTTTTTTAAACTTTATCTTCTTATTTATTCAATTTATTCATTAATGACATAAACATTGCACATCATTGTGTCATAAATAATTTTATTTATTTGATGTCTAAAAATTATAAAAAAATTACCATGTTGTAGGAAATATGTTTAGCTTTCTAATTAATATTTATATTCGAAAATATAACTTGTATAACCACTTGTAAAAATTGTTTTATTAAAACAATACATGTTTCGGACATTTTTATTTTTACTTTAAATAAAAGGTATTAATGCCATTATCTTACCCAAGTGGCTCCACGGGGTCCCACAAATTGACCCATGGATTTTATTGGTCGGCCATGACTCATACAATAAGGGTAGGACATGTGTCAAGATATTTTTATATTTTTATAATATCATTTTTACCTTAAATTACCCTAATTACCTTTAATTGCGGTTAACAAAACTTAAAAGTTACTATTCACCAAAAAATTATTTTCATCCCATTGAACCACATTTTACTTACTAATGAAAACCATGTATGTTGGATTTTTGAAATTCAATTCACAGAAGCGGTAAAGTTTCGTTTAACGAAAAATTCAGTTTTTTTAACTACCACTTAGTGGTTTCACTATTCATCAAAAAATGATGATTTTCAGAAAAATACCAAAAATCGACCCTAAGATATATTTGATATTCTGAATTCAAAAATGATTTCCATTTTACCAAATTCATATCATAGAAGTTGAATTAATTAATTTTATAATTAATTCCCATTGTCAAAACAAATAGCATGTTTTTAAGAAACAATATCTATCAAAAGATTGACATTTGTTTATGTCCAATTTCAAAGTGAAATTAATTCCAATGACCACCATTGGATTAAATGGTAAAAATATATTTTAATTACACTTTAAAACCAATTAAAGAGATAATCTAACCATATAAATAAATTATATTAAAAGGACGTTTTGAATTAAAATACAACATTTTTCACTATTCATTAAAAATGAACTTTATCGGAAAAATACCAAAAACACACACAAAGTAAATTTTGATGTCCCGATTCTAAAAAAGAATTTTATTTGGTCCAATAGAAATTATAAGAGTTACCAAAACTATATTTAGAGAGGGTTCTCCATCAAAAGACGATAACTCGACTTTTTGGTGAATATATGAGTATTTACGCTTAAAATTGGATTCATTCACATTTTAAACCTCTAACATTTATTGGATGAATGTGAAAATATTTAACAAACATATATAATCATTTTTTAGTTAGTTCTATTCATTCCTTCTATTACAATGGCTAGGTGTTAACTACCATTTAAAAAATAATATTATTATATTATTAGTGTGCAACGTAAGATTTCAAAGAAACTCATTGTTGCGTATTGGGTACGCCATCAAACATAGCATCCCCTTTAAAGTAATATTAATATTTTATTCAAAAATATTAATAAATATGAAAAAGTAATATTATTTATTTACCTGGGATGTTACACATGAAGTGGAAAAAACATAGTGGACCCTATATTGATAATACTGGACTATCCTTGGTTGTAAGAGATTGTTGATGGTAGTGGAGATTCCATATTTGGTGGTATAACCAACATGACAAGGAGTATTAATTTCCTTAAAACCTTATAAATCTCATTTGATGTGCACTCTTTATATTTTTCTATATATTATGTGATACTAATATAATTAAATATGAGTGATAGAAACCTTAAGTGTTCATAGAGGTTGATTCAAAAAGAAAATAATTTAGAAAAATAGTGTTCCACTGATTCACTCTTCCTCTCAGTGGTACCTAACAAGTGCTTGGGATCTATAATTTAATTTCATTAAAATTTCTAGATATATAATCATCTAGTATTATAAGGAAAAAATTCCTTCCTTAAATTATTCATTAATGTAATATTACCCGTGATGCACCGAACATATCCCACCTCACCTAGAGAATATGTCATTATAGTTTTCATCAGTATATAAAATTATGTGACTCATGATAAACATTAATAATAATATTTATTCTAAGAACTAATACACACATTATCAGATATAATTATCCAATGATACATAAAATTTTGGAATTCCTATTGGTGTGCATGTCTTTATAATGTCTACTCTTGGAGATTAATAAGTGTGAAATTCATGAAAAGAAGCCCTAATTCTTTATGAGCCTACTACACTAGACAGTAAAAAAGAATTTTTGTCCCACCAAATTGATGATGATTAGGATATAGGACATAAGTTTATGATATTTTTTCATAACACTTCAATGATTTAATTATATTAGGGAACTACCATAACCTTTTGATGGTAAAAATACTATAAGGACATTATAAAATTAATGTTATAGGGAATAAAAATCATGATGTGATAAAATATTCAATAATATTTAGGACTTTAAATATAAAAGAAATTGAATATAAAAAGTAATTTTTTCTTGGGAACCAACCCCAAAAGACCCCCACTTGCACTGGATCTAACAACTGATGGTTTTTAGTTTTCCAGCTCTCACATGATATCTTTGCTTCTATTAAGATAAAAATTTAGTCAATGGGTCCACCATGTTATCCTCTATGGAAACTCCTCTTACTATGACCTCAACCCTTTAAGAAACATCACTCAAGAAGTGATACTTACAGAATATATGCTTTATTAGTTTATGTGACATTTCCTCCTTGTCTAGGACCACCATTGTAAAATTATCATAATATAGTGTGATAATGGTAGTCCCATCTGGTGTAATTTTCTCTACCAGGATACCAAGATGTATATTTCATAGACAAAATTACAAAAAAAACATTAAATTTTACTAAAAGTGGTTTAGGACATGTGAGTAACAAGGTCAACCCCATGAGGAAAGGTTGTAAAACACTTAATTCAATAGATATGAACCTAACAATGTCTGAAATAAAACTAAAGATACTTGAATAAGAATATTGGGTAATGATGTTAGTGGAAAAGCAGTGAAGAAAAGATAAAAATGGTGTTAAGTGATTTCTAATCTAGGTGAATTAAATAATAAAATATAAAATAATGAACGAACAATCATATGGTTGCCTAAATCAAGTATAAGTGAGTCCTTTGGTCCGGATAAACACTCTTTATATTAAGACTCCACTTTTCATATGATTAAGTACTTCGAATAATCAAAATATAGGTAACCCAAAACCATTATTAAAAATAGAAGTTAATTAACACAATGGTCATGATGAAAACCATAATCTAGTTAATTACGTAAGAAATCACTCTCTCACTTACCCATAAAATAGTGTCCAAGCTATATATAATATTATATATATATATATGATAGTAAATTTGAATTTAAAACCCCAATATGAATTTAAATTTAAAATAGATTACCTATTATATCAATTCCCCTTAATTGAAATCACCACTACAAAGACTAACCTCCCATGCTAATCATGAGGGGAAGATGAAATAATAAAATAAAAATCTTACAAATATTTACGAAAACAGTCAAACCTCCCTGTAAAGATTGGATTTTTACAAGGTATTATTTTTTAACCTTTTTCTGAACCCTCTATTTATAGGCATGGATACACCTAAGGTATTTACATTCCTTACAAAATATATCCTTTAAATCATCAAAGTCGTGCATGAGGATTTTTGGTCATGATCCCTCAAATTCCTATTATAATCTCAAAGGATTAGACCTTCTCAAAATTCTTGGACTGCATTATTCATGATATTTATATCAATGTCATGATGTGTATCATTCTAATACTCTCCAGGTTTATGGGTGTCCATTTAGTATCCATGATGTGTAGGGTTCTTTTCAAGCCCCGAACGTAACCCCAACTTCCACTACTCCTGCATGCATGCACATCTACAACATGTAAGGTTTTATTTTTGGCATGAATACATATTATATCTAATTTAAAACATTTTATCACAAAAACATTTGATAAACCTATTTTCCATGATGAAAACACAATATGCCTCTTCAACTCTAGTACTGCCTCACATGACCTCCTATTGGCACTAGCCAACTACCATGTAGTGTGGATAATTTCGTAAATTCTCATAAAGGCATTTCCATTACGAACCCCCCATGAATCTTATAAACATTTATTTTATATTTATGTAGTCACCCAAGGACTCATACAATACTTTATATGTGGCAATTAATAATGGAACATGATATGAACCTTTATTTCCTTCACACTTTATGCATGAAAACTCATGACACAAACCGATCATCCAAGACATGAGCTTTCTTTTTTTCAATTCACCTATGAACATACATAGATTAAATACAACATCCATCAAGGATTTATCATCTTATGGCATTCACAATGGCTCAACTACTCAAGGATGAGATCCCTAGGTTCTCCCATGGAAGTCTCACCTTAAAAGTGCTAAATAGGAAAATTTTCCCATAGACCAAAAAAAATTCCTCATCTATAATGATTGAGAAAAAATTTCCCAATCTACAAAGGGGGGAGAGCTGGTTTTCTCTAATAGTTTAGTGCTTTATTAGAAAGAAACTTCTTCAGTAATATTCTAATGAAGACATTACCTCAAAGAATGACTTCTTCAGAATATTTCTAAAGAAGACCCTATCTGAGAAAGTGTCATCCTCATAATATTTTTGAAGAAATATCTCTCTTAGAAGTCCCCTTTATCATAATATTTCTGAATTAGGTTCTTTTTATGAAAGCACCCACCCTTCTTCACATTTAAATTTTATTTTAATAAATTATTTTTTAGGAAAAAAACTTATAATATATGTGAATGTTATTATATATTTCATTATAATATATGTATATATATTAGAATAAATTTATTAATTAATTGTATATATATAAATATATTTTTAGTATTATAATATGTATATTATTATAATATATCATAATATATATTATTGTAAAATATTTATGATTTAAAAATTAAATGTTTGAATAAAATTTTATAATTTTTTAATATTAGCATTATAATATAGTTTAGTTTCAGTGTAATAATATATGTTAATACTAGTTTTTTTAATATAAATATGATATATACTAAGATTATTAAAATATAGATATCATTATATATTTCATTATAACACATGAAACTATATATTAGTATAAATAAGTTAATATATTATGTTAATGTTATTAAATATATAATATATTAAAATATACTAATATATATTAATATATATTAGTTTATAAATTATTATTAGTATTATAATATATATAATTTTTAGTATTATTATATATATGTTATTTAAAAATGAAATCTTAAAATAAAACATTATAATATATATATTATAATATATTTTATCACAACATATGTTATTATATATCAGAATATATATGTTAATATTTGTCAATATATATTATTGCACTAATATTTGTTTTATCTTAGCTAAATAAAAACACCTGATTAGTCTTTTAAAACACTAATATGTATACTCCACAGAGTCAAAAGCAATAAAAAGAGATCTAATTGGTGTAAAATCATAGGACGACGACTGTAGGATTTTTGAAATATAGAAACAAAAAACACATCAATTCAATTTTGTGTTTGCCCAAGATGGATGAAAACACATTTTTAGTAATTTTAAAAACTAAAATATGTTTTTAGTTTTCATAACTATAAAAATTAAATCCAATTTATGTGAAATCATATTAATACTTTCTTGGAATTATATTTTATGTGTATAAGAAGACAACTGGTTAATCTAAGATGAAGTGTGGTCGGACTTACTAAATAAATAGTTATTAAAGAATGGAAGTATTAAAAAACATATGGCATGGAGTCAAAACAAAGAAAACAAGATCTGATTGGTGTGAAATAATAGAAAAACAACCATATATAGATTTTTAAAATATAAAAACTGATGGTGCATCAATCTTAGTTGTCGTTTTCCTAAGATGACCGATAACACAATTTTTTTTATTTTAAAACACTAAAACATGTTTTTTACAGTAAAATAAATATAATAAATTGATTATTGATGTGAAATCATTTGAAATATGTCTTGGAATTATTTTTTATGCATAGGAGTAGAGTGAGAATCAATCCGACTTGAAGTGTGCTTAGACCGACTGAATAAGAAATTCTTAAAGAATAAATGGATTAAAAAAACATGTTACGTGGAGTTAAAACCATGAAAATGAGCTATTATTAGTTTGAATTTTGAGTAAAACAATCGTAGATATATTTTTGAAATATAGGAACTCACGACGCATCATTAGGGGTTTTCTTTTTCCCGAGATGACCAAAAATGAATTTTTAGTATTTTAAAACACTAAAACATGCATTTAACAATAAAAACCATATAAAAAATATATGATTAAAATTAAATCATATAAAAACTATATTAGAATGAATTTTTATGTTTACGAGTAGAGGATTAATTAATCCGTCAAGCAGTGTGCTCAGACTGACTGAATAAGTTGTTCTTAAAGAAATTCAGTCTTAAGAAACATGTGACATAGAGTCCAAACCAAGAATGAGATTTTATAAAAGTTAAATCATAAGATGAAAACTGTAGAAATATTCTGGAAATATAAGAACTAGTTGTGTGTTAATCTGTGTTTTTTTCTCAAGATGACCGAAAAATAATTTTTAGCATTTTAAAACACTAAAACTTTTATTTAATAGTAAAAAACATAGAAAATGATCTCTAATTAATGTGAAAGCATACGAAATATATCATGGAATTTATTTTTATTTTTATGAGTATATGTGATGTCAATATGACATGATATGTTCTCAAACTCACTGAATAAGAAGTTCGTAAAGAATGACAGTCTTAAAAAACACGCAACATGGAGTCAAAATAAAGAAAATAAACTCTATGTACTGTAAAATCACATGAAAACAACCATTGATGAAATTTTTAAATAGAATAAATTAATTCATGTCAATCAAAGTTTTTGTTTTCCTAATATGACCAAAAATGCATTTTTAGTATTTTAAAATACTAAAACATGTGTTTAATGGTAAATATCTTGGAAAAAAATCTCTAATTTTTGTGAAATAACATAAAAACTATATTGGAATTATTTTTTGTGTGTATGAGTAGATGGTTAATCGATTTTACATGAAATTTATTCAGACTGACTAAATAAGAAGTTCTTAATTAATGAGAGTCTTAAAAACATGCAACATGGAGTCAAAACCAATAGAAAAAGATCTGATTGTTATGAAATCACATGAAAACAACCAAACATGTTTTTTGAAATATAGAAATTGGCAATGTGTCAATCTGAGTTTTTTCTTTCAAAATATGAGTGAAACCACATTTTAAGTATTTTAAAATATTAAAACCTATCTTTAACAACCAAAAACACAAAATAATCTCTAATTTATGTGAAATAATTTAAAAATTATCTTGGAATTATTATTGATGTGAAGGAGTAGAGGGAACATCCATATGACATGTGGTGTTCTAGAGTAGACTGAATAAGTAGTTCTTAAATAATGACAGTCTTAAAAAACATGTGTCATGAATTAAAAACTAAGAAAACAATATTTTATGGATGTGAAATCATAGGACAAAAAATTTAGATGGATTTTTTGAAATATAGGAAATGATTGTGCATTAATCTGATTTTTAATTTTCACAGGACTGACCAAAAAAATTTTGGTAGTATTTTAAAACAATAAAATGTGTATTTAATAGTAAAAAATATTGAAAATTATCTCTAGTTGATGTGAAATCATTTGAATACTATCTTGATTTTTTTATGTGTATGAACCAATGATGCATCAATCTGAAATGTTCTATGCTTAGACTGACTTAATAAGTAAGTCTTAAAGAATGAAAATATTAAAAAAAAACGTGACCTAGATTCAAAAACAAGAAAATGAGATCTGATTATAATGAAACCAAATGAAAAAAAACATATATGAAAATTTAAAATATAGTAACTCACGGTGCAACAATATGAGTTTTTGTTCGCCTAAGGTGACTAAAAATTCATTTTTACTACTTTAAAATAATAAAATGTTTGTTTAAAGGTAAAAATTGTATAAAATGACTTATTATTGATATAAAATAAAATGAAAATTGTCTTAGAATTTTTTTATGTGTTTGAGTAGAAAACATGTCAATCTGTCATGCATTGTGCACAAACATATTGAAAAATGTGTTATTAAAGAATTTCAGTCTTAAAAAATGTGTGACATGGAGTCAAAACAAAGAAAAGGGGTTCCAATTACTGTGAAATCATATTAAGAAAACTATATATGGGTTTTTTGAATTATAAGAGTTATTAGTGCATCAATCCAAATTATCAGTTTCCTATTATGACTGAAAACACATTTTTACTGTTTTAAAATAGTAAAATATGTATTTAATGGTCAAAATTATAGAAAATGATCTCTGGTTAGCATGAAATTAGATAAAAACTATCTTTGAATTATTTTTGACATGTATGAGTATATGGGACATCAATATGACAGGTTATTTCATCATACTTTTAGAATAATAAGTTCTTATAGATTGAAAATCTTAAGAAACATGCAAAATGTTGTCAAAACAAAGTAATTGATCTCTAATCACTAGGAAATAATAAAACAAAAACCATAAATGTATTTTTGAAATATAGGGACTAACCAAGTGTCAATATGAGTTTTTAGTTTCTTGAGAAGATCATAAATGGTTTTTAGTATTTTAAAACTCTAAAACATGTGTTTAATGGTAAAAAACAAAGAAAATTACCTCAATTTGACATGAAAACATCTGAAAACTATCTTAGATTTATTTTTGAAGTGTATGAGAAAATAGAACATCGATATAACATGTGATGTTCTCAGAATGACTAGATAAGTAGTTCTTGAAGAATCATAATCATAAAAAACATGCAACATGGATTAAAAAACAAAAAAAAAAGCTTCTATTACTATGAGATCATGAGACACCTACCATAGATGGATTTTTTAAACACAGGAACTGATGACACATCAATCTGAGTTGTCATTTATTAGAGATGAAAATTTTAATATTTTAAAACCCTAAATCATGTGTTTGGAACTTAAAACCATATAAAATGATATTTGGTTGATTTTAAATCATTTGAAAATTATCTTAGAATTAATTTTTCTATTTATGAACAAAAAATGGGTCAATCTGACATGTTGTGTTCTCAGATTGAATGAATACGCAGTTCTTAAAGAATAAAAGTCTTTAAAATGTGAAAAACAGAGTCAAAAATAATTAAAAGAGCTCCTATTACTATAAAATCAATTTTCAAAAACCCTATATGGATTTTCAAAATATTGTAATTAAAGGCACGTCAATATCAGTTTTCATTTTCCTGATATGACTGGAAAATCATTTTTTTGAATCTTAAAATGGTAAAACGCGTGTTTAATGGTTAAAAACATAGAAAAAATAGCTGATTGACTTGAAACCCTAGGAAATATATATTTGAGTTAGTTTTAACATGTATAATAAGATTACCCATAAATATATTGTGTTTTTTTCTCAGGATAATGGAATAAGTATTTATTGAAGAATGACAGTCTTAAAAAACATGTAACATGGCATAAAAAATAAATAAAAGGAGCTCAAATTATAGTGAAATCATATTATAAAAACATTTTATGTATTTTCAAAATATAGTAACTAACAGTTCATCAATATGATTTTTTCCTGATATGAACAAAAACACATTTTTATTATTTTAAAACATGAGAACTTGTGTTTAATGAACAAAACCTAAGAAAATGATTTCTAATTGACGTGAAATCATATAAAAACTATCTTGGAATTATTTTTGAACTGTATGGGTAGTTAGGGCATAAATATGACATGAAAGTTTCATTATTTAACTGAATAATCATGAATTTAATAATTATATTCTTAAACAATGTTCCATATAGAGTCAAAACAAAGAAAATGATCCCTAATTTCTATGAAATCACAGGAAAACTATTATCGATTGATTTTTGAAATATAGGAGCTAGAGATGTGTAACACCCCAAAATTTTAAAACAATAATATTTTTATGATAATTTGTTTTACTTTCAACACCCATCTTATAATAAATGATAACACCCAAGTATTTATGAAATAATGCTTTTAAAATAAATTTAACCTCTTTGATAGCTTGCGAAATAGATGACCCCAAGTTGAAATGAACTGTAATATAGTATATCATTATAACCTAACCATTAAGTAGGTGGGTATGAATATTAATAACTATATTATGAAAATCATGTTTATCTATTTATTAGAAATAAAATAATACTCCTTTTAAAGAAAAATAAATATTTTCTGAAAGAAAATATTGTTTCTAAAAGACGGGTTTCTCGTGCTTTGCACAAA
Source organism: Viscum album (assembly GCA_963277665.1). NCBI lineage: Eukaryota > Viridiplantae > Streptophyta > Magnoliopsida > Santalales > Viscaceae > Viscum > Viscum album. The sequence goes on along the minus strand of OY728143.1, from coordinate 1,425,195,021 downwards.
TAATTTAAAATTAATTTTTACTAATTTTTGAAAGTTTATTTGAAAAAATAAAATTAATTTTTGATATCATAATATCAAAATTATCTTAGGGTTATTTTTTTGGATTTTTTGAAATATTTCATTTTTCAATGAATAGTGAAAATAGTGAATTTTAATTGAAATCTTCCTTTTAGTTTAAATTGAATAAAAAGTTAAATTATATTTTTAATTGTTTTTAATGTTAAATTAGTAAAATTATATATCTATTAATATAATTTACTTCATTATAATCATTTTTATATTTAATTTTTATATAAATACTTTGTAAACTTTTGAAGATTTTCTCTTTGAAAACTCACTTTCTCTTCATGTCTGGGAGATTAATTTAAAAATTAAATTTTCCAATTATGAGAATTTAATTTTTCAAAATGGATTCCATATTTGGAATCATCATAATTTATATTTACTAATAATTTGAACTTAATTTTAGACCAAAATTAATAGTGAAAATAATAAAAATTAATTACTGTAGTAAATGTAAAAATTGATTTACCAAGGGTTAAACTAAAATGATAAGGGTTAAATTGAATTGAAACTTATAAATAATATATATTATTAAAATATTTAGACCATATAATGTATAATTATCAATAATACTCCATTTTTTACCCTTGTGTCTTGTAAAAAACATGGGTACACGTTTTTCTTTCCACAAATTACAAGTGTTCAACTCACCTCACTTATAAAAGGCCACCCACTCTCCACTCTTCTTCACACATTCACACCCTTTTGTTTCATCCAATACCTATCCAAATAAATTCCCAAATTCTCTCCCCTATTCCTATAAGCCTAAATTTTGGCATATATTCGACCATGGATGTATTTAGTGCAAACCTAATGAGGTTACCCAAAGAAGAGGTAACACTTTTCAATGAGCGTTATTATTTTATTTCCTCCTCCACCACCTTAAACTATTATTAAAAAATGATAATATAACAACCTCATTATATTACATTAACAAATATATTTTTATAATTTTTTCATTACCTACAACCATCTCCACTTCCATAAAATGGGTTATGAAATCAACATTCATGTGTACGATAGACTACCGCCTCACGAACCGATGTCATTCCTTTTTTCTATTACTATCTATCACGGTTTGGAATGATGATGAATAAAAAGTATATATATGATATTTATAATATAATTATACCTATTTATTCATTATATCATATATACCTTTTTACTTTCCATTATTTTGGGGATACGTTAACGTCGCTTGTGTATACGGTGGATTATCGTCTCTCAAAGCGATGTGATTTGTTTTTTCACTAACACTTTACATGGAAGTTAATAAGGATAATTATAATGAATATATATGATATAGAAGAAATAATTTTTATATTAATTAAATATTTATTATTCTAAAAAGATAATATCCTTTTTATTTCTTACCTTTTTCACTCATTGAAAGATGATAACATCGTTTGTGTACGTATGGACTACCACCTTCACGAAGCAGCGTGACTCTATTTTCATCACCACAACATAGGGATGATATGTATATGTAAATTTAAAGAAATAATATTATATTATTATAATTATATAAAGATTAAATATTACTTACCAACTTTCCAAAATGATCATTGAAAAATGGAAAAGTTACTCATGCGTACGTACGACCTACTGTCTCCATGATCATAACATACATCATTTCTCAAAAAACCATATTTCATGATTGATATTAAAAGTATAATTGATATTTAAATATGAAAATTATTTTATTATAATTATTATGGAGCTGATGAAACTATATAATATTCATGAGAATCAGATCATTCATGAAAAAACGCATGATGAAACAAGGTAATTAACACACAAAACAATCAATGTAATGAAAGATAATTAATGAAAGTGTGATAAGATGTCATAAAGGATCATATATGAAATTATAAATATTAATACGAGTATGGTATAATTTAATAACATGTTTTAAACCTCTATATAGGAGGATAAATCACATTCAACCAAAAGGAAGCCTAGGGTAAGGGTTTTTTACCTCACATTTACTCCTGTGAGACATGAACCATATCCACCACTTATTTATTTTATATTGTGTATATACTACCCATTTTTTCATGTAATATTATAAATTAATTTATCTTTATGGAATTTAATGTTTTACTTAATTTTTTTTTATTTCATGGTGATTGTGATTCAAAATTTACAAAAGTGGAAAGGGTTTATTTCATAATCTCATCGTTATTCATGATTGTTTTTGTTTAAGTCTAACTTCAAAAAATTAAATTAAATTTATATTTTAAAATCAATATATTTTATAACCCTTAGGTTACTCAAGATATTTTTCAAGTACTAGTAACATTTTCCCAATCTTTGGTACCTAAAATGGTTAATAATTGTTTTTAAGAAAGTATGGCTTTATTTCTCTCTTGGATCAGAAATCTGTAGAGGCCCAAAGCTTGACATACATGGACATTACATTAATTTTGCGGAATACTTAATACATAACAAAAACAGACACACAAGGACCGTAATAGTTTAGTGTCTTTGGAAACTCGGAAAAATAATCTTCTAATCGTGGTGAAATATCTTCAACATCTCCCATAAAGATCTTCCCCTTTTGATTTCTTACTTAAAACCTTTCTTTATATCATGGGGAAAAGAAAACATATAAAGGGTGATCTCAAATGCTCAGTAAGGGTAAGAATGGATAAAATAAAACAAATCATATAGATTTGAACTTAAAAACATGAACATAATGTTTAAACATCAAAATCTTGAGCAATGACATAAAACATGGCAGTACATAAGGCATAGATCATAAAGAAACATTAATCATGATAAAATAGCATGGGAATAAAACATGTAATTGTGGAAAAACATTAATAACATGATATGATTTCCATATTATCCAAGGCATTGCTTCCAAGACCATATTAGTGGACAAATTCCCTTACTGAACCAGGTTTACTTGTCGTTCCAGCCCTGTATTACTGAACCAGATTTACTTGTCGTTCCAGCCATGTCTATCTCATGAGATATAAATCTTTACCCAATGAATTGGAGGGAGATATAGGTCCCACCCATCTCATAATGAAATCATTATTTCGTGTGCCACAAAATCATAAATCATACATCATAGCATAACCCATGTAATAGAATGAGATTCTTAAACATCATGCCATCATAACATAATCCATATAAAAAAATGGATATCATTTCATCATAAGAAGAATCGAACCATGTAAATAATGGAGACATTATACTTGAAACATAAACATATAAAATAATGTCATTTTTAAATGGAAAATAGTTTTGATAAAACACTTGAAATGAATTCTTGAGGAAAATATCCTTTCTTCTTCAAAATCATATTCTTTTCACAAAACACCATGCAATTTTAAAAGATAAGGGTTTTTTTGAAAATAAGCATGCAATCTTGTAGAGGAAGATTCATGAGAATGAGGCGTTATGAAACTATAAAAATCCATTCACGTCGTATAATTTAAAAATAACATTGTCCTCGTACCTTTATCGGAAAAGTCAAAAAGTACCTCGTATGGTTAAAAAAATAAAGATTCCTTACATACCATGCATTAATAGTCAAATTTTTTTAAAAAGTACTTTAAACATACATGAAACCATTTTTAGGAAACATGGACATGGATGATAACAATAACCCTAGTAAATACTTACGAATAAACAATCTTGGATAAGAATGAGATTGGAATAGTTATCCCTTACCTTAGGTCCGATATGCTTCTTACATATCCAAAACTCCTATATAATGATTTAAATAATGTCATTTAATTATTAAAGAATCACATTAATTGTTATGATATCATATATGGTTTACTTATGACTTTATATTTCCTGTTCTTTTGTAAATCCCATGTTAAAGCAACATTTTGGGTAAAATCATCTTATTTATCATACGTGTTTGGACTTGTTTTTCTTGATGTTATTATTACTTATATCATGATTTAATTACTTCCATAATGTAAATCATGATTTATATATCATATATATTCATTATATATCCAGCATATACATGTATTTATAATAGTACATAACATATGGAGGTAAGAAATGAAATGCACCGTTCATGGAGACGGTAAGCCGTACGTACTCATGAATGCTACTTTCATTTATATTTATTATTTTAATGGAATAGTTATATTATAATTCCAGTATAATATCATATATAATATCATTAACTCCATCCTTTATACATCCCACATAAGGCATTAACGAATCACATCACTTTGAGGGGGCGATAGTCCGCACTTCCTCAAATGAGATCATCGTATTTACCCACTATGGAAACCATAAAGGATTGATATAATTGGGAATTAGAGAAGCATAAGGAAATCATAAACATAATATATATCATATATAAATACAGTTCCATCATAATGGCCACCATGAGAGGCGGTAGGAGAAAATCGATCAATCATCATTTCGTGAGGCGTTAGTTTTCCATCCACAGAAACATTATGTTCTTCATCCATTAGATGGAGGTGTGTGTAAGTGTAGTTCGAATCCTTCTCATAACAACGTCCTAGTATATTTAGGATACTGGTTTGGTTACAAAATAAATGATTAAAAAGAGTTTAGGGGTTGGAGAAGTAGAATAAAAGAAAATAACTTAAGAGAAACCGTTACCTTTAATTTGGGTAACTTCCTTTGGATTGAACCAAAAGAACTTCTTGGAGCGCCTTCTGTATAATATAAGGATTCAATGGGGAGGATAGGGTTGTAGAGAGATTAATTGGGTAGATTTTGGAGGATCCAAAAGTCTTGAGAGGTGTGATGAATTGCATAGAAGTGATCTCCTTTAATAAGAGAGAGGAGTGGCTCTTTATGAAAGTGTGAAAACATTATTTTATTATAAACTTATATTCGGTTCCAAGAGGTCCAAAACACATTAATGTCAAAGATAAGATGACTCATATTAGAAATAAAATCATCAAATAGGAATTGGGCAGGTTTTGGATAATATTTTAATCATTATAATCATATTTATTTAAGTCATTTATTAATGAGGTAAATACTGCATCCTTATTGTGTCATAAATAATTTAATTTATTTGATGTCTAAAAATTATAAACAAAATACCAACATTTAGTAAGTCTTTTTAGCTATCCAATTAATATTTATAGTTTAAAGGATAATTTATATATCCCCTTATAAAAATTAATTACTAAAGGATTTTTGTTAATGCCAATTTTGTCTTTACATTAAATTAATTAATCTAATGTGTCGTTGTCTTTCATAAGTGGCTCCATGGGGTCTCCAAATCGACCCAAGGATGCCCATGGTCGGGAATTAATCATCCAATAAGGTTTGGACAAGTGTTAAGGTAATTTTGAATTATTATAATATTCTTTTAACCTTGAATTAACCTATTTACTTTTAACCGTGGTAAATAAAAGTAAAAAGCTACTATTCACCAAAAATTATTTTTATCTAATTGAACCAAATTTTACTCCTTGATATTAATCGTGTCTCTTGGATTTTCTAAATTCAACTCACAGAAGCGGTAAAATTAAGTTTTATGAACAATTGCAAAAGCCCCTAGGAGGTGGGTAAAAGACGGTGAAAAGTTCAATACAATTTTTATAAATCTAAAATTATTATAAAAATATTCCAATGAATTTCATTGAACTTATATAATTATTATGTATCTATTTTTACCTAAAATAAATTTAAATCAAATTAATGATTATAAAAAGTCGGTTTTAACCAAAAACTCACTCTTATCACTATTCATCAAAAATTGAAGTTTTTCAGAAAAATTCCAAAAATTCAGCCTAAGATATATTTGATTTTCCAAATTCAAAAATGATGTCTATTTTTCCAAATTCAAAACATAGAAGTGGAATTAATTAATTTTAAAAGTAATTCCCGTTACCAAAACAAATAGCGTGTTTTTAAGAAATGATAACTATCAAAAGATCGACACTTGTTTATGTCCAAATTCAAAGTGAAATTAATTCCAATGACCAAAATTAGATTAAATGGTAAAAATATATTCTAATTAAACTTTAAAACCAATTAAAAAGATAATCTAACCATATAAATTATTGCGATGAAAAAATTTGTATTTAATTAAAATATAGCGTGTTTTTACTATCATCAAAATATGAAAGTTATCAGAATAATATGAAAAATTTATCCAAATTAAATTTTTATATCCTGATTCCAAGGAAGAATTTTATTTTCTAAAATTGAACTTATAAACATGTCAAAACTAGATTTAAAGTGGGTGCTCCATCAAAAGGCGGTAAAACTGCATTTTTTGAAAAATACTTCTTTTATCCGAAAAACTGATTTTGTTTTCATACCTCATTCTAGAAAATGTGTAAGATGAATTATAATGTTATAAATTTCATAATTCAGTTAATACTATTCATAATGGATAGTTTATAATATTATAATAATATATCGTTGTTTAGTGAAACCCAGTATTGCGTATTACACACACTATCGAGGAAGGTCGAGATTGCGTGTAATGCAAGCCAAGTTAGGGTTGCGTGTTGTGAAAGACTCCTTTATTGTTTCTTTATAATAGAATCCAACCATTTTTCATTTATACATTAAATATATATATATATATACACACTCAATGTTGCATATAATGACTATTATCAAACGAACTTGAAATTGTGTGTAACAAAATCTAAGAATAGTGTTGCGTATATTGCAAGCTAATACGGTGTTGCGTATAGCACAAGATAATCTTGGTGTAGAATAAAACACATGACATCAAATAAATTAAAAATAATACTTATCCTAAAATCTTGGGGTGTTATATTCTACCCCCCTTAAAATTAATTTTTCCCTCGAAATTCGTCGGGGTTATAAATGGTTTAGTACTTGAATGTTTCTTTCATAGAAACCCACATCGTAAAAAGGAATTCCAAAACTGAACATTAAAAACTTAATTATGAAACGTAACGGTTACCCAAATTAACTAATCACTGGGTTTCGACATATAAAAACATAGGTGAAAATATGGATATGGAAGAGAAATCTAACCATTAAATTCTGATGGAGAGTGGTAGAGAACATGGCTATGAAAAAGCCAACAATCACAAAGCTATAAATTTGTGATGATCTAAGGTACCATATGATTTATCGGATATTAGAGTACTAGGAAAACATTTTTGTCTTTCAAGATAATTTCCCTAATGTTGAAGAATTTGAATTAGAAGAATACTTACTTTATTTCGGTACAATCTCACCGTTGTTAGTGCCTTAAACAATTTCCACTTCATCTCTTAAAGAAATGAAGTTGAATTTGTCTTCCGTGAAGTGTTAGCAGATCATGTGATAGAATGATAGGTTATTCCATCTATCTAAAACATAAGGTTAGCAAAAGATATACATATAAGTCCATCTATGGTGAGATTAATCGTATATGGTTCCAAAAATGGACTTATACTTCATCTATCATATCGCTTAATATAATAAAACTAGTTTCTACTAACCAGGGACTTCTTGTAGGCAAGTGGTAGGCGATGAAGGCATGTCGCACTTCGGTTGTGGGTTCGATTCCCACAGCCTTGTCTGACGCGACGGGTTGTCGCCCGTCCTGCAGGTTATCCTTTTTCTAAAACTACATCATTATGAAATTCCATTAATAATATCGAAAAAAGTTCTATCCTTAAACAATACTAACTTGTTTCCAACATAATTTATTCCAATATTTAGGCTTATCCAAAATACATATGTCCAATCTCATAGTATAAAGAAAACAATTACCAGAAATGTCATCTACCGAGCATGTGAATACCATCATTTATCCCCGATATATCTTGTTGATCACATTCCAATCATGTGAATACCTTAATCATGTATTCTCTTGAAAAATGAATACCCATTGAACCTTAGTGAAAACATGAATGCTATAAAAAGTTAACTCTTTCCACATACTGAAATCCCAAAAATTCTATATACTCAAACCATGACATCACTTCGTCCTTATATTAGTCATGAGCTCATGATTACTATCATACATATTATTTTCTCCTTATCCCTTCATTATGTGCATTTCATCTGCTTTCCAAAAATATTTCAATCACTTTTCATGGTTACCAGTACCATATAATTATTGAAAACCAATACATAGATATTCCAAAATTCCACAATACCATAAATGAGATTCCAGGATACTATTTTGAAATCCCATTACATAAACACTTAATCAGTACACAACATCATTGTCATACTCAACATCACAAATAGTGATCGCATTAGACTTCCCTTTATCCTTTTCCTTAATAGGTTGCTCACGTTGATCATCATTAACCCGTGGATTAGGGAATTTATTAGCATAATGCCCCATTTCCTTGCACTTGAAGCATTGAAGTGTTGGTGGAGAGTTCTCTGTAGTCTTTTCTCTATTCACATCATTAGCAACATTTTTCCCATTACTTCAACAATCAACTGCTCGATGACCTTCTTTTCCACACTTAAAACATTTTCTAGTACCTTTTAGGCAATCTCCACCATTCTTCTTTCCACACTTTGAGAATAAAGAAACATTCATCTTCTTTTCACCATTGTTCTGAGATTTCTCCTTGAACTCCATCTTTCGTTTCTTGTCAAAACCATGAGATGGATATGTAACACCAACTTCCATTTCTACCTTGATATCACAACGCACAATTTCTTCATAGCTACTGAAGTATCTTATAGCTAATTCCCTTCTAAGACTTGGTTTTAATCCACTAAAGAATCGATCAACTTTACTTTCAGGTTGGATGATAAATCTAGATGCATACCTTGAAAGCCTTGTAAAATTAACCTCATATATACCAACAGATTCATCATCCTTTTGCTTAATCTCAAGTAACTCCTTTTCCATATTTGTTCGAATAATACGAGGGGGGTACTTATTGAAAAATAAGTTCTTGAACTCATCCCTTTCCATGGAGTCAATTTCACCTTGGGGCCTTATATTCTTAATTCGAGTCCACCACTAGTCTAATTCACCTTCTAAACGATAAACAACCAGAATGAATTTTTCATGTTCTGAACAGAGAAGTATGGAAAATATCTTTTCAATGGTACTAATCCATTATTCAACAACAAGTGGATCAGAAGTCCCACTGAAAGAAGGTGGAAATTTCCTTATGAAGGACTCAATAGAATATTGTTCCCTTCTCAGGTCATTTGGAAGTCCAGAATGATTCATAGCATGAGTAAGTATAGCAATAAGATTTTTCACTCCATCTCCCATAACATTGGTTTGTTCAGAAGGAAAATCATTGCATTTTCCATTACATTGATCAACACGGTTCCTTCAGGTTCCATCCATCGTCTAAAACACAAAAAGAATAGTGTGAGAGGAAAAAATCATGATAGGTAAAACAAGATAATAAAGGGGGAGTAACTTCAATATCTAACATCTTAGGTTTAATTCTAAGATAATTGCCATAATTTTAGGACTATAACCTATACTTATACTTAACCTTAGGGATATCCCTATACATACCTTATAAATATCTCTAGGGATCTCACTAAAGTTTTCGCATCCTAGTTTCTGAAGGTTAACTAAACCTTTCCTCTGATACCAACTATAAAGGCCTGAAGCTTGACGTACATGGACATTACATTACTTTTGTGAAATACTTAATACATAACAAAAAACAGACACACAAGGACCATAATAGTTTAGTGTCTTTGGAAACTCGGAAAAATAATCTTCTAATCAGGGTGAAAGATCTTCAACATCTCCCATAAAGATATTCCCCTTTTGTTTTCTTACCTAAAACCTTTCTTTATATCCTGGGGAAAAGAAAACATATAAAGGTTGAGCTCAAATGCTCAGTAAGGGTAAGCATGGATAAAATAAAACAAATCATATACATTTGAACTTAAAAACATGAACATAATGTTTAGACATCAAAATCTTGAGCAATGACATAAAACATGGAAGTACATAAGGCATAGATCATAAAGAAACATTAATCATGATAAAATAGCATGGGAATAAAACATGTAATTATGTAAAAACATTAAGCACATGATATGATTTCTATAGTAGCCAAGGCATTGCTTCTAAGACCATCTTAGTGGACAAAGTCCCTTACTGAACTGAGTTTACTTGCAGTTCCAGCCCTGTATTACTGAACCAGATTTACTTTCCGTTCCAGCCATGTCTATCTCATGAGATATAAATCTTTAACAAATTCATTGGAGGGAGATATAGGTCCCACCCATCTCATAATTAAATCATTCTTTCGTGTGCCACAAAATCATAAATCATACACCATAGCATAACCCATGTAATAGAATTGGATTCTTAAAAATCATGCCATCATAACATAATCCATATAAAAAAATGGATATCATTTCATCATAAGAAGAATAAAACCATGTAAATAATGGAGACATTATACTTGAAACATAAACATATTAAATAATTTCATTTTTAGATGGAAAATAGTTTTGACAAAACACTTGTAATGAATTCTTGAGGAAAATATCCTTTATTCTTCAAAATCATATTCTTTTCACAAAATGCCAAGAAATTTTAAAATAAAAGGGTTTTGTTGATAATAATCATGCAATATTGTAGAGGAAGCTTCATGAAAATGAGGCATTATGAAACCGTAAAAATTTTTTCACGCCGTATAATTTAAAAATAACATTCTCCTCATACTTTTGTCAGAAAAGTCAAAAAGTACCTCGTATGGTTAAAAAAAGAAAGATTCCTTACATACCATGTATTAAAATTCAAAAATTTTTAAAAAGGAATTTAAACATAAATGAAACCGTTTTTAGGAAACATGGACATGGATGATAACAATAACCCCAGTAAATACTTACGAATAAACAATCTCGGATAAGAACGAGGTTGGAATAGTTATCCCTTACCTTAGGTCTGATATGATTCATACATATCCGAACCTCCTGTATAATGATTTAAATGATGTCATTTACTTATTAAAGAACCACATTCATTTTTATGATATCATATATGGTTTACTTATGACTTTATATTACCCGTTCTTTTGTAAATCCCATGTTATAACAACGTTTTGGGTAAAATCATCTTATTTATCGTACGTGTTTGGACTTGTTGTTTTTGATTTTATTATTACTTATATCATGATTTACTTACTTCCATAATGTAAATCATGATTTATATATCATATATATTCATTATATATTCAGCATATACATGTATTTATAATAGTACATAACATATGGAGGTAAGAATTGAAATGCACCGTTCATGGAGACGGTAAGCCGTACGTACGCATGAACGCTAATTTCATTTATATTTATTATTTTAATGGAATAGGTATATTATAATTAAATTATAATATCATATATAATATCATTAACTCCATCCTTTATACATCCCACATAAGGCATTAACGAATCACATCACTTTGAGGGGGCGGTAGTCCGCACTTACTCAAATGAGATCATCGTATTTACCCACTATGGAAACAATAAAGGCTTGATATAATTGGGAAGTAGAGAAGAATAAGGAAATCATAAACATAATATATATCATATATAAATATATTTCCATCATAATGGCCACCATGAGAGGCGGTAGGAGAAAATCGAACAATCATCGTTTCGTGAGGCATTAGTTTTCCATCCACAGAAACATTATGTTCTTCATCCATTAGATGGAGGTGTGTGTAATTTTAGTTCAAATACTTCTCATAAAAACATCCTAGTATATTTAGTATACTGTTTTTGTTAAAAAATAAATGATTAAAAAGATTTTAGGGGTTGGAAAAGTAGAATAAAAGAAAACAACTTAAGAGAAACCGTTACCTTTAATTTGGGTAACTTCCTTTGGATTGAACGAGAAGGACTTCTTGGAGTGCCTTCTGACTAATGTAAGGCCTAAAGGTGGAGGAGAGGGATGTATATAGATTAATTGGGCAGATTTTGGATGAGACAAAAGGTTTGAGAGGTTTGAGTAATTTCATAGAAGTGATCTCCTTTTATAAGGGAGAGGAGGGGCTCTTTAAGAAAGTGTGAAAACATTATTTTATTATAAACTTATATTCGGTTTCAAGAGGTAAAAAACACATTAATGTCGAATATAAGATGACTCATATTCAAAATAAGATCATACAATAGGAATTGGACAGGTTTTGGATAATATTTTAATCATTATAATCTTATTTATTTAAATCATTTATTAATGAGGTAAATACTGCATCATTATTGTTTCATAAATAATTTAATTTATTTGATGTCTAAAAATTATAAACAAAATACCAAAATGTAGGAAATATTTTTAGATTTACAATTAATATTTATAGTTGAAAAGATAATTTATATATCCCCTTATAAAAATTAATTACTAAAGGATTTTTGGTAATGCCAATTTTGTCTTTACATTAAATTAATTAATCTAATGTGTCATTTTCTTTCATAAGTGACTCCATGGGGTCCCAAAATCTACCCAAGGATTTCCATGGTCATCCATTACTCATCCAATAAGGTTTGGACAAGTGTTAAGGTAATTTTGAATTATTATAATATTCTTTTAACCTTGAATTGCCGTATTTACTTTTAACCGTGGTAAATAAAAGTAAAAAGCTACTATTCACCAAAAATTATTTTTATCTAATTGAATCATATTTTAATCCTTGATATTAACTGTGTCTCTCGGATTTTTGAAATTCAACTCACAGAAGAGGTAAAATTAAGTTTTATGAACAATTGCAAAAGCCCCTAGAAGGTGGGTAAAAGACGGGGAAAAGTTCAATACAATTTTTATAAATCTAAAATTATTATAAAAAGATTCCAATGAATTTCATTGAAATTATATAATTATTATGCATCTATTTTGACCTTAAATAAATTTTAATCAAATAAATGATTATAAAAAGGTGGTTTTAACCAAAAACTCAGTGTTTTCACTATTCATCAAAAATTGAAGTTTTTCAGAAATATACCAAAAATTCAGCCTAAGCTATATTTGATATTCCGAATTCAAAAATGATTTATATTTTTTCAAATTCAAAACATAGAAGTAGCATTAATTAATTTTAAAAGTAATTCCCGTTATCAAAACAAATAGCGTGTTTTTGAGAAATAATAACTATCAAAAGATCGACACTTGTTTATGTCCAAATTCAAAGTGAAATTAATTCCAATGACCAACATTGGATTAAATGGTAAAAATATATTCTAATTACAATTTAAAACCAATTAAAAAGATAATCTAACCATACAAATTATTGTGATGAAAAAAGTTGTTTTTAATTAAAATATAGTGTGTTTTTACTATTTATCAAAATATGAAAGTTATCAGAATAATATGAAAAATTTATCCAAATTAAATTTTTATATCATGATTCCAAGTAATAATTTTATTTTGTCAAATTGAACTTATAAACATGTCAAAAACTAGATTTAAAGTGGGTGCGTCATCAAAAGTCGGTAAAACTGCATTTTTTGAAAAATACTTCTTTTATCCGAAAAACTGATTTTGTTTTCATACCTCATTCTAGAAAATGTGTAAGATGAATTATAATGTTATAAAATTCAAAATTCAGTTAATACTATTCATAATGGCTAGTTTATAATATTATAATAATATATCATTGTTTAGTGAAACCCGGTATTGCGTACTACACACGCTATTGAGGAAGGTCGTGATTGCATGTAATGCAAGCCAAGTCAGGGTTGCGTGTTGTGCGAGACTCATTTTTTGTTTCGTTATAACAGAATCCAACCATTTTTCATTTATAAATTGAATATATATATATATATACACTCAATGTTGCGTAGAATGACTATTATCAAACGAACTTGAAATTGTGCGTAACACAATCTAAGAATAGTGTTGTGTATACTGAAAGCTAATACGGTGTTGCGTATAGCACAAGATAATCTTGGTGTAGCATAAAACACATGACATCAAATAAATTAAAAAGAATACTTATCATAAAATCTTGGGGTGTTACAAAATCCATTTCCATAAATACCCATGTTTTATAAAAAGGTTTTTTAACCATTTAAAAATGGTTTTTAAAGACATTTTTACAAATTTTTACTTTTTGAAAAATGTTTTTAAAGTATTAGTCATGTCGTTTTTAAAAAAATTCCCCCTTGGATTTTACGAAAAATGTGAATGGAATATTTGTTTTAACATACTCAACATATACTGAATCTCCTTCCATAATGAACACTCAATGTTTTAAAGATTACCCTATAAGGGTAAAAGGTTATTTTTAAAGCAAATTGTTTTCAAAAAGATTTTTGAACTTTTAGTTTTTTAATTTTATTTTCAAAATAAAAGTTTATTTTCTTAAAAAATGTTTTTAAAGATATTTTTATGGTATTTCTAATCATAAATGACATAAAACCTTTAATTTACTTACGATTCACTAGGGATATATTGTATTGATATCATATTTTATTTATTTATAAAATTTATGATTAGTTTAATTAAGGTTGTACAATTTTATTACCATTCACCCTTTTAAATCTAAATGCTTTATGATTATATTTATTGATTGGGGTAATTGTTAACATTTCATATGTTAGTTTCTCAATATTATTTTTTTATTATGTTTCACCCCTTTCATAAGAGGCATGAATTAGATTTTTTAAGTGACAGGCAGTGCCTTCTATCACCCCTCGATGCATCGAAAGGTCTCATGAGATAAACTAGATATGGTTTTTGTTGAGGCCTTACCCATTTGTATAAATGTATTGACATTAGCCTTGACAGTACTAGATGTCTTGGAAAAAGCCTTGATGATATTATATGTATTGGAACATTCCTCAAAAATATGTTTTAGATTTCCAACATTATACGTTCTATCATTATGAATTCAGTTATTGATAATTTATGTGATTATTCAATTAGTTAGAATATCCATGGTCATGTTTTATGCTCGTGTGATTATTTATATGAAATTATTTGATCATATTTTATTTCCACCATATTATTCTCAAGTTATTGATTAAAAGGAATGTGTTTTAGTTATTTACCAATACATATTGATTATTCCTTATTTATTCATAGCTTCCATTATATTCTTACCCTTACCGAGCATCTGATCTCAAAATTTTCTTTTGTTTTCCCCCTAGGATAAAAGGAAGTATTTCTTGGATTAATATATAGGGATTCTCTAAAGTGAATAAGGTAATTCTTATTGAAAATTATTTTTTTATTTTATATTTTAAAATATAATAATAATTTCAAGTATATATCTAGTATACCAAGACTGTTAAACTATTTGGTCCTTCGGGATGTGATTCCTTGTATCTTATGTCAATGTAATAAAAAAGGCACTGCCTATGGGATACTGGGGTCGGGTCACTAAAGATGGTATCAAAGGAAGTTTATTAGAAACCTTGGGAACTAGATTTATGAAAAAAAAATTAGGTAACATAAACCTATGATAAAAAATTGAGGTTATGTATATAATAACATCCTAATGTTTTGGTATGGAAGATATTATGCTATTTTTATAGAAAATAAATCCCTGTCAATATACTATAACTGTATATTGTTATGATACATATGTTCCTTGGGGTAATACCTCGGAAAATGGAACATTTTTCTTGACCCGATCTTCACCTGGTGCACGACAATGGGCCTTACTGTGTACCTATTATGGTACTCTTGAGGTATATGCTTAGGATAAATCACTTTTTTTTACAAACCATTATGAAGGATTTGAAAATATATATATATCCCCAAAGAAACAATTTTAATAATTATAAGATTTGATATGTATAAATTTTTCAATTTATGTTAATTGTTTCACTAGTTTTGTGATTATACATTATGTGTCAAAATGTTATGATCTAATCTAGTGTATGAATTTTTTTATGAATATTTCCTAATAGAAGTAATGAGAACCATTTCAATGCATGTACACTATATAGGTATTTCCCTCCTAGGATAGATAATGAAGCTGGAATTCGAGCTGTAGCTGGAACTGATCAAATTATGACCATTTAGGGCATCTGACTCAGGTTATGAGTAATAACATTTACCCTATAGATCAAACTACTGATCCACCATGTGGTATATCAATGTTATAACACTTCATGCATCAACAACCTCCATTATTCAATGGGACTATAAATACATTTTTATATGATCAATGGATAAGTTCTTTAGATAAGATATTTCTTACTCTAGGATATAGTGAAAGGGAGAAACTTATCATGATATTTTATCATTTTTACTGAGATTAAAATAAATAGTGGTCATTTATTTAAAACAATAAGGATAAGGAGAAAATATCAAGCACAAAGTGGAAGGATTTCAGGGTAATATTCTTGGAAAAATATTTTCCTCATGAGAAATGAGTGAATATGGAAATACAATTCTTGATTTTAGTACATAAATAAGAGGAAAATGTTTCTAAGTGAAGAATATAACTTTAAAATGTTATTATGAATTTTTGCAGACTGCGTAAATAATAAAAAGATAAATATTGACCATTTCTTTGATGGTATTAATTCAATATTTCATAGGGAACTAGTCTCACAAACATTATCATCATATGATTACATAATATATTTTACTAATAAGATAATGAAAGAAATATCTAAGTATTATGAATTCAAATGGAAGCAAGTTAATAAGGGGATGATAGAGAAAAAGATGAATAACATGAATAAGAGAAAGAAGGGTTTTCCCACATGTGATAATTGTGGAAAGAAAAACCCTAGTACATTCATAAATAGAATGGGAGTTTCCTAAAAGTGTGGATAAAAAGGCCACCATGGTTTCTATTTCAATGGAAATAAAAATATTTCCAATGTTCAATGATTTACTCTAAGGAGATAGGTCACTAAACAAATGAATACCCCATGTGTCAAAGGAATACAACTAAAAAGTAGCTAGTGAATCATAGCCAAGCTTATGCTATTACCATAGATGAAGTGGAATGATTAATATGATTTTATTTTATTTTAGGATTATTTAATTTGAGAATTTTATAAATTATACATTGGTTATAATAATTATGAAATGTATAGGGATTTTACTGTAGTACTTTTTCATTAAGGATTTGAAAGTGTATGTTTAACAATACCAATGACCAAGAAAAACGATTTAGTAGAAAGTTTTAATTCATGGAAAACACATGATTTATGGAAATATAACCCTTAATATATTCCTAATGTTAAGATAATGATATTGGGATAAAGTGATGATTGATATGGAAACGTATCAACTAAATATATTTTCTTATAATCTTAGATATTAAAATAATTCCTCAACTTTTGGAAAAAGTTATTGAAACAAAAAATTTATCCTATTACCTTCATATATTATGAATCATATGGAAATTTAAATCATTACAGATTTATGGTTTTTAGTTCCTTAACATTCCATTGATCATTCAATTTCTTGTGATCAATGAACTCTATCACTCACTATAAATATTTATGCTTTTCTTCCATGCCCATGTTTTCATTTTCCACCTGTATTCTCCTACTTGGAAACCAAGTTACGTGTTATTACAGATGAACTTCGTACTTCCATTTCTATATTATTAAGTGGATGTTTTATTAATCCTCTTATAATTTGGGTTTTTTCAGCAATGGTATTTCCAATTGTCAAACCCTTGATTACCAAAATCAAGTTTAAATTTCAAGGACAGAATTTATTTAAGTTGGAGAGAATATAACACCCAAATATTTTAAAAGAAGAACACTATTTTTGATAAAGTGTATGACATGAAAAACCAATAATATAAAAAAATATAACACCCAAGACTTTATGAAATATATATTTTAAAATGAATTTAATCTCTTTGATAGCTTGCGAAATACGCAACCATGGGTCAAAATAGACCATAATATAGAATACCATTATAATCAAGTCGTTAAGATGGTGAATATGAATATTACTAACTAAATTATGAAAATTATTGTTATATAATTATTAGAAATAAAATAAGAATCATTTAAATAAAAATAAATGTTTTTTGAAAGTGTATTTTTTCTAAAAGATAGTTTGGTTGTGCTTTGCACACATAATTTAAAATTAATTTTCATCACTTTTAGATTTTTTTTGAAAACATAATATTTAAATTTTAAAATATAATATAAAAACTATATTTTGCTAACTTTTTGGGATTTTTCTGTAACAAATTTTTCAATGAATAGTGAAAAATGATAAATTTTAATTAAAAATTGGATTTTTGTAATTTATTACAAAGATAAATTATATTTTAAATTAGTTTTAAATTAAAATTTGTTAAATTATATATAATTTAATCCAATTTATATCATTGTAATCATTTTTATATTTATTTTTGGTATAAAAACTTGGTAAAATTTTGAACATTTTCTCTTTGAAAACCCGCTTTCTCATCACATTTGTGGGGTTAATTTTAAATTATAAATTTAAAATTTTGTTAATGTAATTTAGAAAAATGGGTTTCATATTTTGAATAAAAATAATTTTTATTATATAATATGTTCAAATTAATTTTTTACCAAATGAATAGTGAAAAAACTAAAAAATAATTAATGCGATTAAGGTAAAAAATGATCTACCGGGGATTAAATTCAAAAGATAAGGGTTAAATATTCCTAAAAACTTGTATAAAATCAATTTTATGGTCATATTTTGAACCTATAATGTATAATTATTGATAATACTCTATTTTGGACCCCTTTGTCATGTGAAAAATGTGGGTACACCTTTTTTTCCAAATATTTTAAGTGTGCTACTTACCACGCTTATAAAAGGCCACCCCTCCCCACTCTTCTTCACACCTTCACACAATTTTTTTAGCCAATAATTACCCAATTCAATTCCAAAATTACCTCCCCTAATATTATAATCCTTAATTTTTGAATAAATCAAACCTTGTAAGGCTTTGGGGAAAACTTAAGGAGGTTACCTAAAGAAGAGGTAACATTATTCAATGAGAGTTTTTATTTTATTTCTTCCTCCAACTCCATCAATTATTTTTAAAAAATGTTGATAAAATAACCTATGTATAATAAATATATTGAGATGTTTTTATAAAAATGGAATGACCTACAACCGTCTCTACTTATATAAAATGGGTTTGAATTCATCATTCATGTATACTGCGGACTACCGCCTCGCGAACCAATATCATTCATTTTTCCATTACCGCCTCTCATGGTTGTGCATGATGATGAATATAAAGTATATATATGATTTTAATAATAAAATTATACCTATGGATTCATTATATCATATATAACTTTTTTAATTTCCATTCCATAGGGGATATGATAATGTTGCTCGTGTGTACGGTGGACTACCGCCTCACGAAGTGATGTGATTATTTTTCACAAACCTTTACATGGAAGGTAATAAAGATAAAGTTAATAAATATATGTGATATAAATGAAATAGTCTAACATTACATTGTGGATTCCACTAAATTTTTTCCCTTATTTGGTTCACCAAAAGACACCCAGTGTGCCTCCTCGTACATGAGAGGCTGTCGACTATTAGTGGGAGGTCTAAGGTGGAACTGTGTGGAGACTATACCTCAATATTAGAGTGACAAACCAAAAGTAAATAACTAAAAATTATACAAATAAGGGTACATGGAATGAATAAATAAACTGAAATTGAAACATGCTATAATATACAATGAGATGTAGTATATCCCAAACATCCATTTCATATATACAACATCAGTCACCAATTATCCCAAACTCACATATATAATAAAATATTGAAAATAAATACACCAGGACCTATTATAACTCTAATAAAAACACCACACAGTCACTTGAAACCATCTTAGATATCCTTCCCAACCATACAAAACTCAAATACAAGCCTCAACCCAAACTTGTGCCCACTATAAACATGTGAGTGCTACTCGGGTACCCATGTGCAGTGGAGGTCCAAATAGGGTGTGAGTATAACTCAGTAGGACACCACCAATGGTGTATACAGAAAATAATAGTCATAGAAACAATTTGTGTGGATAAACAGTGGAATAAATAAATATTATATAAAAGATACACCAGCCAAGGAAAACAATAGCTCACATAGTATCTACTGGCCCAAGGGTTTAAGGTGAAAACAAGGACAACCCAACATGAAATGACCTAAACCAGTCCTCTAAAGCATAACATAGGAGGTATATACCGTAAAAGTCTATGAAGTGTGCTCAATTTTCATTCAACTTAATGAATCATAGAACCTATATCCAAGGTTCATATCTAATGTACCCAAGCCATCAGTTCCAATATTTTCAGTCTTGAATCTAAATAAAATATCAACATCAATAACAGACGTGAATGAAACCTCCATACATCACCTAACCATATACCAAACTATAGATACCGATATTGAAGTTCATGTCTATCAAACCCATTATGAAACATAACAATTGTTATTGGAGCCTTAGTTCAACATCCATCTATACATGACATCAGTGGTTCCTAGAGCATCAGTCTGGCCTATCCCAAGGAAGAGGAGAATCAGTCCAACATCCTATTCTACATGGTATACCATCATCACCCAAATAATAATTCAATAAATTTATCCGTGTAGTAGACTAATAGTTTCTAGATCCTCAGTTTGACACCTTATCCGTATAGTATACTACCTCTTCCCAGAGCATCTGTCAAGCACCTAAACTATTCCATCATTTCTTAAATATTAAATCTCAACATCATGGACATATAAAATGTTCAATAAAAACAAAAAAATCCTTTTTAAACCATCAATACTTACTAAGGTCCATATGGGCCTTCAATACCAAGACACTCCTCAACAAATCCCAACCCTTTTCCACGTGCCAAAGGAAACTAAACCAAACACCCTCATTAAATAATTCAAAACCACCATTTTAAAACATGGTTCTTTATCTTTGAAAAAAAAACAAAGACTAAGGTCTAATTTTACACTAGATCTATCATAATATATACCAAAGTATTTTCACTAAAGAGGTAGACACACACCCATTTCAAATCTACATTTTAAATTCATTTATAAACCACTTGGATGATGTCACCTGATTTTAAAACATATCTTTCCCCATTTGAGACAAAAAACCATGTCAATAATCAATTACCATAGTTAAAAATCATTTAAATATACCCATAGGAATTTCAAAAAACTAATCCCATAAAACACCACATTTTATCCCCTTACAAGTCATAGCCATTTATTTACAAGTTCAACCCATTGTCCCTTTTTTACTATTTAGTAAAACTAACCAACAAGCTTAATCATGAAAATCTCATCACCCAAATACATTACTTAAAATAAGGAATAAAAAATTACACTCAATTGATTTCAATAACACACCATGTACACAAGAAAATAAATTAACAAGAATATGGTTAAATATCTTAGAATACATACCTCATCAATGAAACGTTATGAAATAATTCAAAAAACATTGTGTCCTTGATAAGGCCTAAAAAGGTGTCATCCAAACCCCTATGCACCCAATTGAGCTCATAAAAATTAAACAAGATCTATTATTACACAAAAAAACAACAATTACTTAATTAAAACCAATATAATTAATTAATTAATTAAGCAACCCAACATAAAATGATGAAAAAAACCTCATTGGGTCCTTGTGTTGTAGTGAAATTTGAATCCAAACAGTCACTAAAGGCCCTTGGCATAACCCCGAAAAAATATAAGGCAAAATCCCCAATAGAAGATACAAATTTACCACTTAACTTAATTTATTAAACTTGGAAAACCTATGAAAATTCACTATAAACACATACCTTGATGATACGCCATGAAACAACATGCAGAATCCATCTCAGGATCTCCTCTATGCAATCCGACCAAAAAACCCATGAGAAATGGATGATTCCACAATGATTTGGTGGAATCATAAAAAAAACTAAATAGGAGAATCCCAAAATCAAGAAGAAATATTGGGAATGAGAATAGAATCCACTAGAGTTTAAGTCTTACCTTAAAATTTTGAATAATCACTACCAAAACACCTCTTTAGTTAGGCTTGAAGAAGGGTGAAAGGGAGTAGGATCCATCCTTTTTTAGTGCATGTGAGGGGAAAATAAATTTGTGCGGTAGCTTACAATACCTTTGGGGTAAAATGGTAAAAAACCATTTTAATGAGATTCTGCGTAGCCAAATGGGTTGGCCACACGGTTTTCCAAACCGTGAGCCAACCGTGTGGTTGGATCTAGCCAACCCAATTACATAGTCTGGATGCACAATTCACCAAACTATGTACCAATAGTTAAAAAATATACTATCTAACACCCATTACACACACGGTTATGCCACATAGTTTAAAAAATCATGTGCCAACTGTGCTAACAGCATTGCCTCCCTTCTGTAGTAAGGCTAACGATTTGTTTAAAACCGTGTACAAACTATGTTCTCTGCCTCATACCCTCCAAAACCTCAAAATTTCCATCCCTTTTCCACTCATGGTTGACCCAGAAACACTCTATAACTATAAAACTCAACCATTCATAGTTCAAATTGAACTGTAAACCTTATAAGCATTGATGTGTCACACGGTTTCTCCTAAATTGTGCACACCAAACCGTGCAACCTGGAAAAAAACTCAAGAGCATCTAGAACATAACGTAAAAACATCTAAGTTCATATAAACATGAAATTAACATCTTGATCATCATTCATAATCTCAAAAAACCACTTTAAGGCATTCCGACTCTCATAATCTCATTCAGAGTCTTAATTCAAGAATTAACCCATCTAGTAACAAAAGGCCAAACTCCTTCTGAAAATTTCAACTCATTAAAAACTGGGAACCTACACATAATTATGATGTTCATGAAATAATTATCCTTTTAAAAATAAAATATTTATCTTATTTCTTACCTTTTCACTTACTGAAGGATGATAACATCGTTCGTGTACATGTGGACTACCACCTTCACGAAGTGGTGTCACTCTATTTTCATTATCACACCACATGGATGATATATATAGGGAAATTTAAATAAATAATATGATATTATTATAATTAGATAAAGTTAAAATATTTTTTTACTACTTTTCTTAATGATCATTAAAAAATAGAAACATTACTCACATGTACGTATGACCTACCATCTTCATGATCGTAATGTACATAATTTATCAAAACAATCATCCATGATTGGTATTACAAGTGTAATTGATATATAAATATTATAATTATGTCATGATTATTATTCTATAAATGATAAAAATCTGTAATATATGCAATAACTTGATCTTTTATAATGAAACACGCATGAACAAACAAGGAAATTAACACCCTAAACAATGAAAATAATGAAAGATAATTAATAAAAGTGATATAATATGTTATAAAAAGATGATATATGATATTATAAATACTAATATGGTTGTTTTATAAGTTAATAACATGTTTAAAACCGCTATCCAAGTTTTTAAATTAAATTCAAACAAAAATAAGTGTGGGATAAGGGTTTCTCATCTCACTTTTACTTCCATTAGACATATACCATATTCACCACTTATTTATTTTGTGAAGTGTATATCATTCCCCCTTTTTCATGTTATATAATGAATTCATTATCTCTATGATATTTAAAGTCTCATTTAAAATTATTTCTTTTATGGAACCTATGATTCAAAATATACCAAAGTGGTAAGAGGTTATTTCATAATCTCATCATTATTCTGGATTTTTTTTTGTTTCAGTCTCCCTTGGGGTAATTACTTGATATTTATTTCTTAAAATAAATATATTTTATTATAAAATGGTTATTCATGAAATTTTTCAAGTAATAGTTTAATTTTGGGACTCTTTGGTACCTAAAATGATTGATAATTTTTTTAGAAAATTTGACTTTATTTCTCTCTTCGGTCGAAAATCCATTTTCATTAAAACACATATTTTCTAAAAAAATCTATTAAATGTTTTTTAAAATTTTTAAAATGGTTTATTAATGATATTTCTACCCATTTTTACTTTTTAAAAAATGTTTTTAAAGGAATATTCATGTCATTTTCAAATCAATACACATTTGTATTTTACCAAAAATTGGCATACACAGTATGTATGGAATTTACTTCCATCATGACCAATCAATATTTTAAAGAGTCCTTTTTAAGATTCAATGTAAGATCCCAAAATTCGTGAAGCTTTTTGTCTCTTTAAATTTTGGTTTCAATATCTCATTTTTGGTTAATGAAATGTTTTTGGGTAGCATGTTGGATCTTGGGGGTGTTACATAGGTTCGAGACATGAGAAAAGAAAGAAATGGTCCAATTTGTGCAAGGCACATGGTTGGCACACAGTTAAGAAAACCGTGCAGAATTTCCAGGAAACCGTGAATCCTTAGATAGAGTCTTAACACATAATTGACACATGGTCTTTCAAACCGTATAGCCTGCCAGGTAACTGTGCAGCCCAGATCCCCTTAGATTGTGGCTTGCACACAGTTTTCACATGGTTTGGTAAATTGTGTGGGTAAACCGTGCGAGCCAGTAAAGTTGGGAAAATTTAAAAAAATTCAATTACTGGATTTTTATATTATAACTGTTATTTTCTCCCATTCTATCCCTCTCAACCCTAATGATGAACCAATAACTCCAAGAGATTACAAGGATTTATATCTCTCATTTCTAGGCCATTTGGGATGCTTTTGGATGTGAATTGAAGATCTGGGTGAGTCTAATGTTATCCTTTATTCACTTTTCTATATTATGACTTGTATCTTGAGAAATATTCTTTTAAATCCCTAAAATATTATTTTTTATGGAAGAATATAGGATGAGGCTTGTAAAAGTGTTTGTATCAGGATCTAAGGACCTGATTAAGGGTTCATTCATCATCGGATTCGAGGTAGGTGGTCTATAAGTTATATCCCATGGTTTTATTATAGATTTGTGCTTGTGTGTTGAGATATTTCTTATCTATTATTGTGATTTTAATTCCTTCAGAGTTGTTTGATAAAATAAACAACTAAATAATGATTTTTAAACCTCACGATACCCATGGTATGCATCGAGGATGATTTGAACAATTTGGGGCCACCCCTGGGGTGCGCTGACATTCCCGACCTAGGAATTGACAAGGCCAATGGTGGAATTGATGTGTAATAACATATATCCCTTATCGAACAAGATAATATGGTCAATTTAGTTTAAAATGGAATATTTCTAGTTATACCTAGGTTGATAATGGATTAAGGGGTTTTTTGGCATTGCATAGTAAATGTGTAATTTATTTAAATGAGATTGTGTCAAAGGGGTATTGAATTATTTTGAGATTCCCAAAAGAATTAGTATATATGAAATGATGATCATCTTAAATTTAAAATGCCTTGAGAATTTTAAATCATGTAAATGGGTTTCATAAGGGAGTTGATGGATATATTGAATGGGTTAGTACATGGGAATTATGGGGTATACCAAATGGTTTGAATGTAATAAGGTGGTTGTGTTATGTGATATAAGAATTGTACTTTAAATGAACAAGTGGGAAAATTATTGAGAAATGATAAATGGGATAAATGGGATAATGTATAGAAGTTTTTGAATATACTTAAAAGGTTAAGGAACAATAATGGGAATTGGGCTAGATGGCTATGAATTTTAAATAGAAAATGTATTATTGGGTTAAGGTACGAGAATGAGAATCATGCTAGATGGATATGAATTGTAAATGGAAAATGTGTTAATGGGTTATTGAATAATATTATTTTCCATTTGTTAAGTCAATAAGGTTTTCCTTATGACTTTTTCCATTCCTTCTTGTTTTTAAAATCACAAACACCCTATACTTAGGCAAATCTACATTTTACTTATATAAGGAAAATTTCCTTCTCAAAGGAATTTACCCCTACCATATTTTCTTTGTTCATATCAATATTTTTCTTAATTATAAAATCAGATTCATATCAAAAACCTTGGAATCATATAATATTTAGATATGAAGCATTCTATTTTAGAATCCGAATTCTGGATATGAACTGTAATGAAGTTCCACTCCGAATTCTGGATATGAACTGTAATGAAGTTCCACTCCGAATTATAGATATGAACTGTAATGAAGTTTCACTCTGGATTCTGGATATGAACTGTAATGAAGTTCCACTCTGAATTCTGGATATGAACTGTAATGAAGTTCCACTCCGAATTCTAGATATGAACTCTAATGAAGTTCCTCTCCGAATTCTTGATATGAATTGTAATGAAGTTCCACTCCAAATTCTGGATACGAACTCTAATGAAGTTCCACTCCGAATTCTGGATACAAACTCTCATGAAGTTCCATTCCGAATTATGGATACGAACTCTCATGAAGTTCGACTCCGAATTCTAATTACGAACTTATCTAAGTTCTGACTCCAAGTACTCTGAATTCAGACTCCGAACTCTTATGAGTTATGACTCCGAATTCTTATAAACTATGACTTCGAACTTTGTAAGTTCTGGTTCCGAATTCTAGTGAAACCAGACTCCGAATTTCCTTAGAAATTCAGACTCCGGGTTTCTATAGAATCCAGGTTCTAAATTCCTACAAAACAGAATCTGAATATCTTTTTATTATAGACTCTAAATTTCATTTTGGTTAGACTCTGAAATTTTATTTTCTTACATTCCAAACTTCATCTTTGCTTATGCTTACACTCGTTTCATTATAAAATGATGTCGTGCCTTCAGTTACACATGTTTTTTTTATAAAACGATGTTATCCATTCTGTTTCTAACTAAACATTGTTTGAGTGAAACGTGTACAGGTACCTCCAAAATTCAAGGAAAAATATGACTGTTGGAGGAGGGAGCTGACCGTTGGAGCTTCGCCTATAAATAAGAGCTCATTTGAAAAGAAGCTACAACTTTGACACTGTTCTTGGACTAAGTTCTGTTGAAGTGATTTCTAGAGAGAGAGGCTCTTATCAACTCTCAAAGCTTCGTGCAGAAAGTTTGAACAACTTGTTCAAACTTTGCCTTGTGCAGACTTGCTTCATGCAACTATAATTATTGGTGATTACAATCGAGGGCTTTCGAGGATAGGAAGACATAGGTTCCAACACCTTGATGTTGTGGGCTTCCTTGCTGATAAAGACAGAGGTTCCAACTACCTTGAAGTTGAGGTCTTGTGGGGATAGAAATACATAGACTCCGATCTTCGTATCGAGGGATTACCCGGGTGTGGGTAAGATAGAATTTCTTGAAAGTATAAATAAAGGGACCTTTATCCAAGGTTGTTGGATACCCTTCTCTTTGGGTTAAAATATTTATATCTTGTTACTTGTTTTTGTTACAAGTTTTTCCGCTGCATTTTGTATTGTAAGGAAAGTATAATCTTCTTATATTTCCTTACACTTGTACTCTGATTCATTTAGATTCTATACGCTTTAAGGTAGAATCTCCTATTGTAAACTTTGGTTAAGTTTCACTTTCCGGATCCATATTTCTGGAACCAATTTTTCAGAATCAGTTTCCAGATTTAAGAAAGGTTATAGAACTAGAAGTAAGTAACTTCATACTTTGTCCCAATCTTTCAATTGGTGTTAGAGGTTTTGTGAATTTTCTTAGTTTAAATTTTTTAAACTTAGATCTTTCCTTGTTTAAGAAAATTTTTAAAGTGTAAAATTCACCCCCCCTCTTGTATATTGAGCATCTACATCATTATTTCGATCCTACAGTTGGTATCAGAGCAGGTCTCTGAAATACTTATAATCACATATAAGTTTTTCATGCTCATTTTTTCATTGTTCTATATTTTCCTTGCTTATGAATATATTTTCCTTGAATCCAAACTTTTTTTATTAACAAGTTTTTGTGTAGAAATATTTTTAATATGGAAGGAATCAATATTGGTTCAATCAACAACCTAAATCCTACAAGACCACCAATTTTTGCTGGTAATGACTATGAGTATTGGAGATATCGAATGAAGACATTCGTTATCAATACTGGAGTAGAAAATTTTATTATGCTTACTAGATGTTATCAAATTCCTGATAAGGAAGTTAGTACTTTCACAAACCAAGAGAAGCATGATTATCAAATCAAATATAAGGTATGCAACACTTTACTTTGTTTAATGACTAGGAACATATATAGCCAAATTTCTTCTTGTGAAGCAGCTAACTGTATATGGAAGAAACTTGAAGTTACACATTTTGGTATATCCAAAGTGATTGAGACCAGAAGATCCATTCTTAGAGCTGAGTATCATGGTTTTAACTTTCCTTATGGAGAACCCATTTGTAAGGTGAAACAAAGATTTATGACTATCGTGAATAGCTTACAATCTATGGGAGAGAAAGGTATATATGATGAATCTCTTTTTGAAAAGATCATTGATATTATGCCCAATGAGTGGGAATCAAAGAGAACTGTTATTGATGAGAACAGGAAGGTTACCCAAATTTCCTTGGATGAGCTGTTTGGAAATCTTCTCCAGCATGAAAAAAGAATGAAAAGAGATGCTGAAAACATCAAAAAGAATAATGGGAATGATACTGTTGCTTTTACTACAACATCAAATCACATGAAAGCTAAGAATCCTGATAGAGTAACTATATCCAAATCTAAGAAGGTTATTATCCAATCCGAATCTAGTGAGAGTGAAGTCTCAAAGAATGAGTTAGAAAATCTTGCTCGAATGATGAACAAGATAGCTAGATAGAGAAATTTCCAATCCAAGTATAAGAAAAAGGAAAGGAAAGATAAGAAAGATTCAAAGGTCACATGCTACGAATGCAAAAGAGTTGGACACATAAGACCTGATTTCCCTATGCTCAAAAGGAAAGAAAGAAAAGAGAGGCATTCTGAAAGGAATAGGAAGAAGTATTATAAAGCTAAAGATAAGAAAGTTATGAAATCTAATGATACTTGGAGTGCCATTGGTGGTGAATTTTTAGATGAATCTTCTGATTATGAATCTTCTGGATAGAAGAATCTTGGTCTTATAGCCAAATTACCTATTAACAATCATTGCTTTATGGCTAAGGTACACAATGCTGAATCATTGACCAGTGTTTCTTTAAATTCTAATGATAGTAAATATTATAACTCTTCGGATGAAGAATCCTCTTCTGATGAAGAAAATACTTTACCTACCTATGAAGAAGTTTCTAGGTTTTCTAAACTTCTTGAGATTGAGAATTCAAAACTCAATAAAAAACATGATAACACAAACTCTACGAATACTATTCTTACTAAGGAAATATCAAATCTTTCTAAATATCTTGATAAGAAAAATGCTGATTTTATAAGTGTTTCAAAAAATATTGAGGAAGTAAGTTCTGAGAAGAACAAACTTTCCAAAGATCTAGATAAAGTAATTTCTAAGAAAAATGTATTCGAGCCTAGATCTAGTTCCAAATCTAATGATTTTGAAGATAAAAACTTGGTTATAAAACTCAAGTCTGAAATATTTTCCTTAAAGAAGTGTTTGTTGAACTTTACCTTAGGTAATGAAAATTTTGATAAGATGTATTCACAAATACGACCTTTAAGAAGCAAATCCGGATTTGGTTATACCCATGAAAAACCAACTCTTAGTAATAATTATTTTTTTCCTCAAAGTTACCCATTTTGTAACAAGTGTCAATGTTATGGTCACTGGGCAAAGAATTGTTCTTTAAACAAAACCCAATCTTTAGGTTTTCATAAGGCATACTTTTCTAATAATATGTGGGTACCCAAAATTTTGTTATCTGAAAATCTCGGATCCAAACAAGTTTGGATTCTGAAAGTCTAATTCTTTTCTTATTTTCAGGAAGATAAAGGAAGTACCAATAACAATACATGGTACATGGATAGTGGATGTTCCCAGCATATGACTGGTAACAAAAACTATTTTGAAAATATTATCAAGACGAAAGGAGGAAAAGTAACTTTCTGAGATAATTCTCAGGGAGAAATTGTTAGTATAGGTAATATTGTTCTTCTTGGTAAAACTTTGATTTCAAACGTTTTGTTTGTTAAGGGTCTTAAGCACAACCTCATTTTCATAAGTTAGTTATGTGATGAAGGATACCTTATGAATTTTAGGAATGATAAATGCTTAGTTCACAATTTCAAGGAAGAGTTTATTATCTATGCCCACATGCAAGATAATGTTTACACTTTGAACTTAGAAGACCTTAGGAGCCAAGAATTACCTTGCCTAAGTGCAATGTAAGATCATTCTTGTTTATGGAATAGATGGTTAGGACACTATAATCTTAGGAACTTATGAAAACTCTCTAAGAAATGTTTAGTTAAGGATCTACCAGAGCTTAGATTTGATTCTTCTTAAGTTTGTGATCCTTTTCAATATGGAAAGCAACATAAATCTAGTTTTAAATAAATCGGTGAAGTCTCAACAACTATTGCATTACAGTTGGTGCACATGGATCTTTTTGGTCCAACACAAACTAGAATCATTGGAGGCAAATACTATGTGTTTGTTCTAGATGATGATTACACTATATTTACATGGGTCTATTTCCTAGAAAAAAAGTCTGAAGATTTTTCTTATTTCAAAAGTTTTAGAGCCCATGTTAAAACTGAGAAAAATCTTCCATTGAAAACTATTCATAG
Source organism: Viscum album (assembly GCA_963277665.1). Lineage (NCBI taxonomy): Eukaryota > Viridiplantae > Streptophyta > Magnoliopsida > Santalales > Viscaceae > Viscum > Viscum album. Next base: position 1,425,164,525 of record OY728143.1, on the reverse strand, counting down.
TGATCATGGAGGAGAATTTCAAAATTCTGATTTTGAAACTTTTTGTAGTAGAAAAGGTATTACTCACAACTTTTCAGCACCCAGAACACCTCAACAAAATGGAGTTGTTGAAAGAAGAAATATAATTATTCAAGAGATAACTAAAACCATGTTGAGTGAGTATTCTTTAGCAAAACATTTTTGGGATGAAGCTATAAGTACTGTTTGTTATACTATAAATCGAGTTTTGATTAGACCTTTTCTTAATAAAACTCCTTATGAGTTATGGAATGGTGGAAAACCTATACTTTCCTACTTTAAGGATTTTGGTTTCAAAGTATTTATTCTGAATACTAAAGATAACCTATACAAATTTTCACCAAAATCTGATGAAAGAATTTGTTTAGGCTACTCCACAACTTCTAAGGCTTATAGAGTTTTCAACAAAAACACTTGCACTGTTGAAGAAATAGTACATATCAAATTTGATGAAACTGATCCCTTTGTTTTCAAACAACCCCAACTTACATCTTCATATGTGTTTTCAAAAACTTATTATCAACCATTGATGGAAAATCCTTATGACATAAAAAATGTTCAAGAAGATACTTCTGAAACATTTACCCCAGAAGATTTTCTACCCTATGTTGATGAACAAGTTTTACAAAACCCAAACCAGTCGTTTCTTAAGAATCATCCTAGTGATAGAATCATTGGTGATGTCAATCAACCTGTAAGGACCAGAAGTTCCTTAAGAAATGAAGTAGAAAATCTAGCATTTCTTTCCCAATTAGAACCAAAAGGCACTGATGAAGCTTTAGGTGATGATGATTGGATAAAATCCATGCAAGATGAACTAAATGAATTATAAAGGAATAAAGTCTGGAACTTGGTTGAAAGACCTAAGGAAACTTTTGTTATTGGAGTAAAATGGGTCTTCAGAAATAAGTGTGATGAAAATGGACTCATTGTTAGAAATAAATCTAGACTAGTTGCTAAAGTCTATAATCAGTAAGAAGGAATATACTATGAAGAAACCTATGCTCCAGTATCTAGACTTGAATCTATTCGTATCTTACTTGCCTTTGCAGCATTCTTCAATTTTAAAATTTTTCAAATGGATATGAAATGTGCTTTTCTTAACGTTTATGTTCAAGAGGAAGTTTTTGTTGAACAACCTCCTGGATTTGAAGACACAAAATATCCTGATCATGTTTTTAGATTTACCAAAGCTTTGTATGGATTTAAACAAGCCCCACGAGCTTGGTATGATAGACTTACAAGATTTTTGCTTCAAAATAACTATGTTAAGGGAAATGAAGATCCAAAACTTTTTATAAAGAAAGATAAGAAAAATGTTTTGATTGTAAAAATTTATGTTGATGATATTATATTTGGTTCAACCCAGAAATCTTTAACTGATTCCTTTGCAGATATAATGAAATCTGAGTTTGAAATGAGTATGATGGGTGAGTTAATGTTTTTCCTTGGTTTTCAAATTTCTCAAAAACCAGAAGGAACCTATATATCTCAACATAATTATATTAAATATCTTCTTAAAAAGAATGGATTTTACAATACTAAAAGTATTACTACTCTCATTGGTACCTCAAACACACTTGATCTTGATGATGCTGGGAAACTAGTAGATCAAACATCTTTTAGAGGTATGATATGAAACCTAATATACTTGAGAGCTAGTCATCCAGACTTAATGTTTTCAGTATGCTTATGTGCTAGATATCAATCCAATCCTAAGGAATCTCACTTAAAGGTAGTGAAAAGAATTTTTCGCTACTTAAAGGGAACCATGGATTTAGGACTCTTTTATAATTCTAAAAATGATTTTATCTTAAATAGCTTTTTAGATGTTGACTTTGGTGGATGTAGAATGGATAGAAAAATTACATCCAGAACTTTTCATTTATTAGGAGATTCATTAGTTTCTTGGTCCTGCAAGAAGCAACACTCAGTAGCTCTATCCACTGCTGAAGCTGAATATGTAGCAGTTGGAAGTTGTTGTGATCAAGTGTTGTGGATACAGCACACACTCACAGACTATGGCTTGGGTTTTACTAAGACTCAAATTTTGTGTGATAACACAAGTACCATTTCCCTTAGTAAAAACCATGCCCATCACTCTTGTTCAAAGAACATTGAAATTAGGCATCACTTTCTTAGGGATCACACACTTAAAAGAGATATTATTCTTCAATTTATCGGAATGTAAGATCAACTTGCTGATATTTTCACAAAATCTGTACCCTACGATAGATTTGAATACATTAAACAGAAGTTAGGAATGATAATCTTGAGGTAATACTTCTTCATTAACTTCTTGTTGAACAATTCTCCTTACAGTAATAAACTCCTTTTCATAGGGGGAGTACATTTGCTTGTTAGCATAATCAAAATTTTTGTAGTCAGTTTTTTAAGATTTTGTAATCAAAATTTTCATAGTTAGTTTTTTTAAGCTTTTGTAATCAAAATTTTCGTAGTCAATTTTTCAAACTTTTGTAACTAAAATTTTTCGTAATAAGTTTTTCAAAATTTTCATATTGAAATTTTTCTAATGAAAATTTTGAACTGAAATTTTTGTAATGAATTTTTCGGAATTGAAATTTTCATAATGAAGTTTTCAGAACTGAAATTTTCATAATGGAAATTTTCGAAACTGAAATTTTCGTAATGAAGTTTTCGGAACTGAAATTTTCGTAATAGAAATTTTCGGAACTGGAACTTTCTTAATGAGAATTTTCATACTGGAAATTTTGGTAATGAAGTTTTCAGAACTGAAATTTTTGTAATGGAAATTTTCAGAACTGGAAATTTCGTAATGAGAATTTTCATACTTGGAATTTTCGTAATGAAAATTTTTCATACTCATACTTTTCGTACTAATATTTTCGTACTCATACTTTTCATACTGGAGTTTTGGTACTCAAAGTATTTTCAACTTTAAGTTTTTCATAGTTAGTTTTTCGTAGTCAAATTTTTCTTCAAGAAGAATATCACATATTACGAATAAAATTCCTGGCCAATCCGAAAGGTATGATTTCCTTACTTAAGTTTTCATAGTCATATTTTGCTTACTGGTATTTTCCTATGAGTTTTAAAATTTCTTGGATTCTAGTTTTCTTAAATCTGATTGTTTTTCTTAAAACCTCAAAAGATCAAATTCAATATTTCCTTGCGGGTATGTTTTCAATCGTCAAATAAGATTAGAGTGTTTTTCAACCGTTAGATGGTTTTTGGAAGCTCAAAGGTCACATCCATCACCTATATAAAGGGGACCCCCGATGGTTGTCCCATGTCGATCTTCAAGCTCTCGCGTGTTGAAGTTCTGCCTCCCTTCTTAAATATCATTCCGAATCTTCCAGATCTCTTCATTCTGAATGTCTGTAGAAGCTACTTCTCAGGATATGTCAACTACGAATCCAATCACAAAATGGTTAGTTTACAGGGAGAGGTTAGTGCATCCGAGTTTCTACAAGTATGATTATCTTATATCTAAGAACATAAGATTGAATGGATGGGAGGATGTTTTCTTATCAAATCCAGCGAATCAGGATCCAGTTTATACAGATTTTCTTGTTGAGTTTTACGATTCTGTTTCCTTCCTTAAGAAAGATGACAGAGAGAAGTTTTCGTTCAAGTCTTATGGGAAGACTTATATTCTTTCTTACACTAAGGCTGCAAGCTTGGTGGGTCTATCTTATGAAGGTGAAGGTGAGTTTTATTCACATAAGATTCCAGATGAGCAAAGAAGTTTCAACAAAGTGAAGGCATTGAAATTACTTGGACTTAAAGATGCCAAGACTACTAAGATTACTCATCTCTCTCCGAATAATCGGATTCTACAACTGTGGGTACAAGTCATCTTCGTACCGAGAAGGGGTGATAAGGATAATCTCGAGAAGAGTGATATATACATCTAATATTTTTTGGTAAATCTAAGAAAGTTGAATTTGATGAGGCATGTTTTGATTACAGTTAAGAATATTAAAGAAGGGAATCTAAAAGCTCAGATCATAATGTATCCGGCCTTGCTTTCTAATCTTATTATCAGATGTCTTGATTCGTTTAAAGTTGCTTGCACTTCCAAGAAAAGAAATTTCAAGGTAATAATGGTTAGTGATGATACATTAAAGAGAATGAAGATGGGTTTTTCTATTGAATCCAGAGAATTCTACCCTTTACTAGAGGAAGAGGCTGCTGCAGCTAAAAAAAATAAATAAACTCCGGAACCATCTAAAAAGGAAGGGAAGAAGAGAAATTTGAAAGAAGTGGTGGCTAAAGAAAAGACTCAGAAAGCTAAGGAAACTCAATCTGCACCACCCAAGCCAAAGAAACAAAAATCCTACCCAGATGAAGTGGCTGCTAAGTGGAGGTAATATAAAGAGAAGAGAAAATAAGGGGACCCTCAGTTTAGACTGGACCCTGCTGAGGCTAAGGCCTTAAGAGAAAAAGTTGCTGATGTGTTATAGAGTAAAGAAAAAGAAAAGAAGATGAAGAAGAAGATGTTAGAGGAAGATATTGTTCAAACTCTTTTGAAAGCAACATATATGGATTATGAGAAGATTTCAGTTCCGAAAACATTCCTTACTGAACCATTACCAGATACCCCAGGAAAGAACTACTTCACTCAGGAAAAGATTAAAGACAAAGAATTTGTTGAAAGAGAAGAAGAATAAGTTGTTTATAGAGTAGAAGAAGAAGTAGAGGAAGAAGAAGAAGTAGAAGAAATAATTGTTGATCTAGATAAACTAATTAAACAAGTTGATGATTATCAAGAAAATGCTGAATCCACAAAACTTGTCACTCCAATAAAGGTAGTTGAGAAAGAAGGTAACAAAGATGATTATAAGTAAGAGGAAGAGAACGAGTATGAATTGTTTGAGTAAGAGACCTATGAGAAGAATTTTCTTGAGGAAGGAGCAGAAAAGGAGAAAATAGATGAAGACAAGATTGTTCAATTATCAGTGAGTGAGGAAGAATCTCCAGATGATCAACCCATTCCGAAAAATGATAATGGCAAGAAAGTGCTCATTGATACACCAACAAAATATGTCATAAGAAAAAAGGAGGTTGGTGGTTCTTCTAGAAGAAAGATGGTGCAGAATGAAAAAGAACAATCTCCAAGCAAAGTGTCTGATTCAGAATCATCAGCACAGAGCCATGACTTTGATGTTGAGTCTCTGAAGAAATTGGTGGACACCATTCCGATTTTCCCACCATAGACTCAAGGTGCCAAATGCTTCAACATAGTTTAAATCATAAATCATAATCCTTATCCATGGTGATGGATAAGTGTGTGAAAATTGAAGATGACCATAGAAATTTTGTTATCAATTGTGATGTTCATAGAAAATATTGCAGCAAAATCACCCTTTGGGAAAAAAAGGTGGATGATGATTTGGTTGAGTTTGATAATTTTCAGAATGAGGTAAAAGATGCTTTTGATAATGAGGATGCAAAGATAAATAATCTTCAGGAGAAGCTAATCCTTGAGAAAAATTCTCAGAATCAACAAGTGAAGGACTTGAATGATAAGGTTAACTCTCTTTCTCAAAATTTTAAAAGAGATAGAGATCTATGGATTGATCTAGAAGAAAAGCTTGTAAAGCAAGATGAGTTAGTGAAGATGCAGGAAGAGGCCATGAAGGCTCAGGCAGAGGTGCTGAAAACTCAACAAGAAAGGATCACAGCTTTGGAGAAACAAGCTGAGGAGTATCAGAAAGATTTGAAGAAGCTGAAAACTCTCTTGAAAAAGTTAATTCCAATGGATAAGGAAGACAAATGAACTCAATCCGATCTTTTGTTGCATTTGATTTTCCTTGTAAAAAAATTCTTTCAAATCTGATGAACTCTTTGGTTGTTTGTATCTAGTGTTATTTTGTACTAATGTTTTAGGTACATTATTTTTTTCATTCCCACAATTCTTTTTGAAAATCACAAAGGGGGAGAAGGAAAAAGAACTACTCATAAAGGGGAGAAGGAAAATTTCTAATCTAAGAAGAACTATCCTTAAGTAAGGTGGAGTTCTCATTACGATTCCTTCATTCTAATGAAAATTCCATTCTAGAAATTCAGAATACAATCCTTAGAGTTCCAAAGCCTAAGGGGGAGTTAGTTGTATTCACTATCATCTATGAACAAAGGGAGATAAGTTTTAATTTCAAAGTCTAAAGAAATTTTTCCAAATTCTTTTATATTATTTTTCGTAAGGTTGTTTGTGCTTTCCAAAAAGGTGGAGATTGTTAAGTCAATAAGGTTTTCCTTATGACTTTTTCCATTCCTTATTTTTTTGAAAATCAAAAACACCCTATACTTAAGAAAATATACATTTTACTTATATAATGAAAATTTCCTTCTCAAAGGAATTTACCCCTACCATGTTTTCGTTGTTCATATCAATATTTTTATTAAGTATAAAAATCATATTCATATCAAAAACCTCAGAATCATATAATAATTAGATATGAAGCATTCTGTTTTAGAATCCTAATTGTGGATATAAACTATAATGAAGTTCCACTCCGAATTCAGGATATGAATAGTAATGAAGTTCCACTCCGAATTATGGATATGAACTGTAATGAAGTTGCACTCCGAATTCTGGATATGAACTGTAATGAAGTTCCACTCCGAATTCTAGATATGAACTGTAATGAAGTTCCACTCCAAATTCTGGATACATACTCTAATGAAGTTCCACTCCAAATTCTGGATATGAATTGTAATGAATTTCCACTCCAAATTCTGGATACGAACTCTAATGAAGTTCCACTCCAAATTCTAGATACGAACTCTCATGAAGTTCCATTCTGAATTATGGAAACGAACTCTCATGAAGTTCAACTCCGAATTCTGATTACGAACT